>MU183984.1:8866-83143 GCA_016904865.1 Pissodes strobi
TTATAATCAATTTTAATAGATTTGGTTAGTTTGGGTTAGTCGTCGATTCAACTTTCAGTTAGGTTCACATGGTCTCAACTTAATTTAGGCACTTGAACCGGCGCCATTACGTTATAATCAATTTTAGTAGATTTGGTTAGTTTGGGTTAGTCGTCGATTCAACTTTCGATTAGTTCCACTTATTCTCAACTTATTTTAGTCATAGAATTGGTTAGTTTGGGTTAGTCGTGGATTCAACTTTCGGTTAGTTTCACTTAGTCTCAACTTATTATAGTTATTTGAATCGGTTCCGATACGTTATAATCAATTTTAATAGATTTGGTTAGTTTGTGTTAGTCGTCCAATCAAGTTTCGGTTAGTTTCAGTTAGTTTCAGTTAGTATCAACTGATTTTAGTCATTTGAACGGGTTACGAAACGTTATACTCAATTTTAATAGATTTGGTTAATTTTGGTTAATCGTCGAATCAGGTTTCGGTTAATGTTACTTAGTTTTAACTTATCTTAGTCATTTGAACCGGTTCCGATATGTGATAATCAATTTTAATAGATTTGGTTAGTTTGTATTAGTCGTTTAATCAACGATACCAAAATTCCGTAATGTGAGACGAAAACATAAACCATGTCGTTACGTGGCCTTGAAAAATCACTTTCATAAAACCAAAGAAGTATAGTAAAAATGAGGTTTCGAAATATTACATTATTATATATTTTTAAATAAATTTTAGGTAATTCCACTATTGTTGCTATCTTTGAGACGGTCAAAGCTACAAAGTTTATTAAATTAGAAAAAAGTTGCCATTATTGATGCCTTTTCGAGATCGATTTGCAGTCTTGTTAAATTCTTGTTAGATTCTGAGATAGCAACAGTGGTATCACCTAAAAATGACACCCTGTATAGCATTTTTTTTTTCAATTTCCTCCTATGAAAATATTTTTACAACTTTGCTCAGTTTCACTTGATTTTTCACCCGGCCGGCATTCAGTAGGACTTTCGGTACGAGTCCATACAATCTCCTGAATACATATGTGGTAAACGCCTGACGATCGGACACTACGCAGCGCATCGCTCATCTCCAGTTATCACGTGATATAAAAGAATGTGGCTGAATTACATCAAAAGATTTACCGCTGAGTGAACTTACTAGTTACTAGCTTGTTTATACTATGCTTTTATGGTTCCCGAATTATCGGAAAATGTGTGATATTCAGTTTTTTAAAATAACTTAAAGGGTTACAGTACAGTTAATATATTTTTCTTCAAACGTCAGTAAATCCGTCATTACTCGACTGTGTAGGCGGCCGTAAAGTTTCGTTTTTCCTCCGCCGGAGCTTTACTTTTCACTTTTCCGCCGGCGGAGGTAAAAGTGTTGTCATAGCAACATAGATACAATACAAACACACAACAAAATAAGCGTCAACATCTCAAGATTTATTAAACTACAATTTGTATTTATCACTCAATTTGTGACTGCATTTCTAAAAATCACTAATTTAGGAACAAATTGGTTATTATTTACTCAATAACTGCTTATCAATACGGAATTAAAACGCAATCGGAGACGAATCTTAAAAAAATAATTATTCTTTCTTTTCTTTTCTTGTTTGTTTTATGGCACTGCTGCAAGGCAATTTGCCAGCACGATTAGGGGGTGACCTCGACGTTGACTGGCTCTAAACCATATCGTGGCCACCAATCATATTGCATTAAACTCTTGCGTAACGCTAAAACTTGTCAACACTTGGTTATTATTATTGCTTTTAAGCTGACTAAATTGTAACGATGAGGGGGCTATATTAGTCTGGACAACACAACATAGGAGATTGGACACATATATAAACAGTACACATTGAGAATCTGGAAGCAAAAAAAGGATTACAAGTTGAGCATTATAATTTAATTTTATTATAATTCAAGAACTGAATGATTAAACTGGTTGCTTGTAAGCAAGGTTTAGATATAATCCCATATATAGAAATTGGTGCAGGAAAGTGCATATTGATGAATTCATTATACAAGTTTAAGTTTGCGATGCTCCTAATAGGACATTCAAAAAATATATGATTAAGATCATCGATTCTACCGCATTCGCAATAAGGACTCTCTTTGAGTTTCAACTTATGCAGAAATTCTCCAGTCAAACAATGCCCTGTTCGCATTCTAATAACGGTTGTTATATGTCTTCTATCTACATAAGGCAAGCATGAAAACCATTTTTTGCATGGAAATTCCGATTGAACCTTTAAGTAGCTATAATTTTTATTAAGCACCATTGCAGACCAATGTTCTGAAAATTTTTCTTTTAAGTTTGCTTTAATGACGTTAGTAATTTCATTGGGATCTAAATCCATCGCTTTAGGTACGTTCAAGATTCTACCAACATTGGCTAAAGTGTCCGCCTCCATATTTCCCGGAATACCTGCATGCCCTGGGATCCAGGCCAGCCTGATATCATACCCATTCTTATTCGCCTCCAGAATTAATCTTTTGGTTCTCAATGTCCAGAAATCGGCTTTAGCACTAAATAGGTTATTATTAATTTTTTGAATAGCACTTTTCGAGTCGCTGAATACAATAACTTTATTTATTCTTTTATTAATGATAGTTTTTATAGCTTCATGAATAGCAATTGTTTCCGCCTTGCAAATACACAAATTATCATTAAGCCTGGATGAAAATTTAAATTTCAATTCTGGAATGGATATTCCAAAACCCACTTTCTTATCTTTTTTTGAAGCGTCTGTATAGACAAAAGTATATACCCCTCGATACTTATCCATCTCCAAATTAAACCCTTGTTTTATCATTAATTCACCCTTTCTTAGATTTGTCGCTAAAAGTTTGACTGGTACTATCAAATTTTGAAAATCAATTTCAAAACAAGGAAAATTCGGAGTTTTGTGTAGTATGTTACCGAAAGGTAGAAACCATTTAACCATCTCAATTAAATAGGTCGCTTTTGATAACTCTAAAACGCCTTTCTTATGTAATATATATCTGCGACTATTTAAAATAATATTCAGAGTGGGATGGTTTTGAATACTTATAATTTTAGATAAAAATTGTACAGTTAACATTCTCCTTCTCTGTTCCAAATCAAGCATAGAGGCTTCCGCAATCAACGCCAACCTTGGAGTAGATCTCATACAACCGAGACAGATACGCAGCCCTTCATAAAATATCATGTTTAATTTGTTTAGACTCCTATGACTAACTGGCTTCATAAAAATCGATCCAAAATCCAAATGAGACACTACCATAGCCTGAAATACTACCAGTAAAGTTGAAGGGTCAGCGCCCCACCAAACCCTAGAAATTGCCCTTAAAATGTTAAGAGCTTTCTTTGCTTTATTTGTAACATAATCTATATGTACATCCCATTTCAGATGTTTGTGTAGATATATGCCTAAATATCTTACTGAAGATTTAAAATTTATATATTGATTGTTAATTTTAATTGCCGGTGGCATTATCTTTCTAGGCCCTTTGGTAAACCACATTGCCTCACATTTATCCAACGCTAACGCCAAATCAATTTCTTTGAGGTATACATCAATTTTTCCGAGCGCTTCCGCCATTTTGGAAGACATGTTTTCTATATTTGCGCCTTTTAAAAACATCACCAAATCGTCAGCATAGCCCATTACAAGTACATTACCCAAATTGAGCTTAAAAATGTCTGCAATATAGATATTAAACAGAATTGTGCTTAAAGGCGAGCCTTGAGGAATTCCCTTTGTAACCAACACTGGACCAAGAAAGACACCATCGTCTCCTCTCGTGTAGACCAGTCTATTACGTAAAATTTTATGTATCAGGTTGTTTGTTTCTACCGGAATTTTTAACGCTTTCATTTTATTATATAGTTTATAGATATTAACATTATTAAAAGCACCTTCAATGTCTAGAAATATGGCTAAAACTGAATCCGATGTAAGAAACGCATTGTGAATATAGGATGAAAGGTAAGCGACATTATCACAAATTCCTCTGCCCTTACGAAAGCCGAATTGTAATTTACTAAAATAATTTTTATGCTCTAATGACCATTCCAACCTATTTTTCAACATTATTTCCAAAATTTTACAGCCGCATGACGACAACACTATAGGCCTGTAACTCTTTGTTTGTTTTGGGTCCTTGTTTGGTTTGAGAAATGCTATTACATTGAATTTTCTCCAAGCGTCAGGAATGTTATCTCCCAATAAAAAACGATTATAACAATTGATTAATTCCTGCTTTGCTCTAAAAGGTAAATTTTTAAACATAATATAGGCAATATCATCCATACCAGGGGCCGACAGCTTTTTATTTTGCAAGGCGCTATTTAGTTCATGAATGTTAAAAGGTAGAAAGTCATTGTCCAAATTAGGTTGTTCCATCTGGAATTCTGGGTCAATATTGAACGACGCCATCCTATCCAGTATCGCGATTTTCAAGCTATCATTGATTATGTGGTCTTTAGAAGTATTTTTCGCGACATTAGAAAACTTTTTAATTTTATCCCAAACATATGAAATATCAGAATCTCTATTTAAGGACTGACAAAAATCAATGAATTTGATCCTCTTTTTTGACTTTAATTTCTTTTTTGTGATTGCTATTATCTTTTTTGCTATAATGAAGTTGTCAGACGTTGGAAAATTATTAAAGTTTGCAATAGCCTCTTTCCTTTCTCCGACCCATGCGTTACACTCTTCGTCCCACCATGGGTTACCAGTCCTGCCAGGTATGCCGCAGCATTTATTAGGAATAGACTCAAGAGCCGCTGAGTTAAGAATCTCTATAAGTTCATTATAGTTGAACGTACCATCCTTTAATACAATATCAGTGAGCACTTTATCATGAAAAAGAGTCCAATTAGCTTTTTTATAATTTTTTAACAGGTAAGTACCTATACGAGAACCCTTTAAATGGCTAATATTATTAGATTGTATAAAAAGAGAAGTAGGAAAATGATCACTGTTCCCATTATCGTATATGACTTTCCAGGTGGAACATATTGCTAACTGACCACTGGTAATTGTTAAATCTACTGCACTCTTTTTAGCATTGGAGTTTTGAAATAGGGTATTAGAACCATCATTCATTATAACGAGATCCTTATTAAGGATGAACTCCTCGATACTTTTCCCGCCCTTGTTGGCAGGTGCTTTATCCCATAAAGGATGATGTGAATTTAGATCCCCCATAATAATTATTTTTTGATCTGCCGTATTAGGAAGAAGAGAATATAAAAAAGCTAAATCGAATGTTGTATCAGAGCTACTATAAATGTTAATTATAAAAAACTCCCCTATTTTAATAGATATATATTGTATTGTGTCGGACAAAAATTTATTAACCACCGTGTAAATAACATTACTTTTAATGCAGGTTGCTACTCCCCCGTATCCATCTGGCCTATCCTGACGAATAATATTATAAAATTTTAAATGAAAATTTTGATCTGGTTTTAACCATGTTTCGTTAAGCAATAGAATATCAGGATTTTCTTCCGATAACAATTTACATAAATTATCTCTATTTGAGTGAACACTGCGAATATTCCATTGAATAATCTTTAAGTTAGCTTTTTTTGCCATGAATTAATGTATAGAGTGGAGAGTGCAGCAAGCAAAGAGAAGAGAAAAATTCTTATATAGTTCACTAACATTGCTAATCGGATTCCGAACCACGATCCAAGTCCATATAGAACCCAGGTCGTAGCTCGGTCCGCAGCAGTTCTCTGCAGATCTGTTTGTTAGTTTCAGATGTGTTTCTAAGAAAACTCACAATATGCGTCAAATTAATAATGTTATGTTGTGTACTGTCATATAAACTTGTAGATGCACTATCTGTAGGCTTGTTTAAATTTGCATTTTTATGGTATAGTTGAGAAGATTGAATTGGTGATGAAGTCTTTTCCGTTCTAGAATTCGGGAAGAATAGATTTTCCTCATGAGCTTTACGGTCATATCCTTTTTGTATGACTCTTTTCTTGTTAGAATCTGAGGACACCACTTGTTGGAAAGATCTTTTCGTAGGACTATTTCTGAAGGAATGTCCACGCCTATCTACTGGATCTATAAATGAATCCGAAGTTCTTTGAGAAAAAGATAAATTGTTGCCCTTTTTTAAATTGGGAAAATTATCAGGATTATATATAAAATCCCCTTTAGGAATATAAGACTTCCTGCAAAGATTGCTTGCTTCGAAAAACGTAATATTCTCAAAAGCCATAAGTTCTTTAATATTTTTTTGCCTAAGATATTCTGGGCATTTCTTAAATGTTGTTTTGTGGCTATCTTTACAATAAAAGCAAAAAGGATCACACAGTAAATCTTCCCCCTCCTGCGCATGAATTTCCCCTGCACAATTAAAACACTTCTCCTTCCCTTTACAATTCTTACGCGTATGACCATACCGAAGACAGTGAAAACATTGCGTGACTGGCGAAATGTATACAGAAATTGGAAACTCAAGATAAAAAAAATTTACTGCCTTGGGTAGTCTTACCCCTTTAAAAGTAAACAACACGGTTCCCGTAGGCTCGTACGTGGTTGTATTATTGTTAACTACCTTTCTGTTCAGTCTTTTCACATTTAAGATTTGAATGTCGTCATTAGTTCTACATGAATTTAACAATTCTTCCTCGGATAAATCAACATCCACTTTCCTCGCTATACCCTTTGAGGTAACAAAATTGAATGGAATAAAGATTGAATAACCCTTCTCTAACAGAGATTTATTATTAACAAATGCATTAGCTGCCTTATAAGATAAGAATGTAATTGCAATTCTATTTAACCCTTTGTTATATATTTTGCAAACATCGGTCAGATTTAAATTAAAAATGTCTCTTGCAATCTTAATATTATTAGATTTACCTATGTTAAATCCTACTTTATCAGTTGTTTCCAGGTATACAAAAAATGGACCCTTATCTGTAGGCGAGTAAAGAATGTTGTTTACTTTATCAGCTTTTTTTTCTATCTCTAACTGGTTATTAGTCGGAAAAGTGTTCATATGATTTACCGAATTTTCAGTAACTAATAAATTGGGAATATTGGGATTGTGGCCTGAAGGCCTTACTGAAAGAACTAGGGGGGGCTCCACCCCCCCTGTGTCACTCATTTTATAAAACTAGCTGTTAAAACCCTCTATTAAACAAACTAGCCTAAAAGCAACCGAAAAAGGGCAAAATTAAACTATTAAGAAGCAAATCAAACACAAAAAAGCGAACCCAAATGCTCAACTTACCGAAAACCTCACGACACAACACAATATTAGGGGGATTGTGAACGTGCCCTTTAACTTTTTTCGCTAAACTCGAGAAACGATGCTGTCCGTACAAGAGTATGAACAGGAATGAAATAATTATTGTTGACAGTGTCCACTGACAGCTTTATGTTACATTATATTCACCGACACCGGTCTAAGCAAGGCCACCTACGACCGTGGTCTAAGCCGCCTTGCGAAGCCATTTATCTTTAATAATAATTAGATATTATTACTATTAAAAAGAGATGTTTTTGCATTAATTTGTCGACATTTGAAGAAAAAACAGCATATTTTATTTGGAGGAAAAGTTACTTTTCATGGCTTGCTCTCTATTACCAGCCTCACTCCGTTCGGCTGTTAAACACGAGCGCGCCATGAAAAGTATCACTTCTCCTCCATATAAAATAATATACTATTTTAAAGATGTTTTTCCAAATTGCGATTTATACCAAAAACTAAAAAAGATATCACGCAAGCCATGAGAAAAAAATGAAATGTTTGACAACTCGTTGTTGTTGGACGTCAAGCTCAGTTGCTTAAAAATGTACAGGAACGGACCTACTTTATTTTTTCTAAAATGGTGATTTTAGGCTGCCGGCAAAAGCAATAATCTTGAGTTATAATTATGCAACTACACTTTTAGGGTTCCTTAATTATCGAAAAAAAAAATAAAAATTAAATTTTTATTTATTAATATTATTTTTCAACAAAACAAACAAATATTTCGTAACCACAAAAAATTAAATGAACTGGTTGTGAATAAAACTACTATCATTTTGAATGACAACTTCAAGTCGCCTTCTCCATTGACCAATACAGTTGTTGATGGTATATTGAGAAAATCTATTCCAGCAAAATACTATTCTGTTTTTTAGGTCTTCCAGTGTGGTAATATGGTAATTTTTGTAAACTACTATGGATTCTAACAGTCCCCAAATGGTATAATCTACAGGATTAAGATCCGGACTGTTAGGGGACCACATGTCGGGCTCTATATGAATTCGGGGTAATTTTCAGTTAGGGTACTTCTTGAAGTTTGAGATGGGGCACCATCTTGTTGTAAAATGTAATTATCGGAAATATTTTCTATTTCATAAAGCATGTTGGATAAAATGGCTTGCTGATACACTTCCGAATTTATTTTTACATTTTCTATCGACAAAAAAAATACTTTTTTACCTTTTAAAGATATCCCAACTGAAGCCATTATCGACTGCGCAAAATGCTGACGGGGTATAAACACAGCTTATACCGTACCGAATCAGTTATTTAACTCTCCACGTGTTTTGAAGCAATAAAATCCAACCAATAGGAGCATTTTCCTCATATTCTTGGCGTCTGCAACGAGCCGAATTATATGAGGGCGACTTCGTTTATTTATGAATAACAGTACCGGTCTGGTGTCCAATGTAGTGTTATCTTTTTCTATTACGACAGTTTGCCGAATCGAAGAGACATAAACGGAGGTTGAGTCGGAAACTGAACACACCGCACAGCGTTGGACTCTCGATTTTTTGACAAGAAGCAGCAGGTTACGTTCTTAGATTGGATTGTTTTCGTGTTATTATTTGTGCTCGATTGTTCGGTGATTTATTTAAGTGCGTTAACTTTTTGGACATTTAATCATTAAAGTGTATTCAATGTTAACCATGGTCGTACGTTGTTTTGTCTGCAAAAGGTACAAGAAAGCCAATCCAGCTTCAGGATATTTTAGTTTTCCGAAAAATGAAAGGTTGTAAGTAGATGTTTAGATTAGGTATTGAGATTAAAGTATTTTTCATTCATATCACATTGCATGATAAATTAATATTCTTCGTCGATAATTGTTTGGCTCCCTTCTGCAGGAAGTTTATCTTTTTAAACTTGAGACATAAATTGTAGTTTTGTCTAGCCTCTTAGCATCCCATAATAAAGGCAACCAATTTAGAACCGTCACACTAATATTACAAAGGTTGTATGTAAATTTCATTAGAAATAAGTAGTGAACAATGTCACATACCTACAACTATATAAATGGCTTCGAGTGACGAAATATCAATTTATTAAGGCCGTTTGATACGATCACATTTTTGATAAAATTTCTGCTCGTAGTAATCTTTCGAAAACGGCAATCTTACTTTGCGCTCGAAAAACACACAGAACTTTTTCTACAGCCGCATTTTTTAAAATTAAATCCACATTTTTCTCTATACTTATTCTGAAATTTGCAAATGACTATCAGTTTTGACATATTATATTCGGGCTTCGAGCTAGAACAGGATTGCCAGCAACAAACTGTAACAAAAGCACGACTGTCATTTATTTATCTTCGGTTTCCATGACCATTCATAGCACACTCGACGGAAAAAAGTGAGATTTTTCTTTTCCATGTTCGCGCTAGAGCGCAAAATAAGGATCCACGGCATTCGTCGATTTTGCGATTTCATTTCAATTTAGTAATTAGTTATTTTGCACACGGCTGTAGAAACATTGATCTTCTATGTTCATATCAAAATATTTATATATTTTTTTACACTTATAAACACCATATTCATGGTTATGTATAAATGACTGATCATTCTCGATCTCGTTTACCCTTTTTTATCAATTTCACTTACATATCATGTTTAATTTAATTTACTAAAAATGTAAACTAAATTAAACCCAGTCCGTCTCTGTTGAGTTCCAGCTGGCCATTAAAACCTAACATTTATAATGTATGAAGAGCATGCGCGAAAAATGAGGAAAGCATGAAAAAGTCAAATGTGGCTTCATCGACATCAAAGGAGCCGACGTAGAGTTCAATAACTGATTCGGTACGGTATAAGCTGTGGTATAAATAGATCTTCTATAAATCTACGATTTTTTCCTGGCAATCGAGTACACCCTGTTGTTTTGAGCATTTTTTGGTTGCCTCAAGGCAAACACTTTCTCGTCGGTAAACCATATTTTTGCTATTTCAGCCCTACTTCTGAATCTTCTTAGGAGTTGTTGACAACGAATAATGCGTTTCTTCTTATTATCTGCAGTTAATTTTTGAGTATCAACTTTTTTATATACAATTAAATTTAAATCATATTTAATAATTCTGCTGATTGTTGTACGAGCAATTCCGGTAAGATTTCTTATTTTTCGCGGACTAATTGTTTCTCCTGCATTCAGGTTCTCAAAAATTTGTCGAGTTTGTATAATATTGGCTTGACTTCGCCCACTTCCCTTGCGACCACGCCCGGCCTTTATATTTACGTTACCGCCGTTATGCCGAAGATGCTTTAAATAGTATATTATTTTATATGGAGGAAAAGTGATACTTTTCATGGCGCGCTCGTGTTTAACAGCCGAACGGAGTGAGGCTGGTAATAGAGAGCAAGCCATGAAAAGTAACTTTCCTCCAAATAAACTATGCTGTTTTTTCTTCAAATGTCGACAAATTACAAAACATCTCCTTTAATAGTAATAATATCTAATTATTATTAAAGATAAATGGGTTCGCAAGGCGGCTTAGACTACGGTCGTAGGTGGCCTTGCTTAGACCGGTGTCGGTGAATATAATAGGTTTGTTCTAGCAGCGATTTCAAACGGTTTCAAACCATCAGGAGTTTGCGCATAACGATATAAGCGTCGCTTATGTCGCTATGCGCAAACTCCGGATGGTTTGAAACCGTTTGAAATCGCTGCTAGAACAAACCTAATGTAACATAAGGCTGTCAGTGGACACTGTCAACAATAATTATTTTTTTAAGATTGCGTCTCCGATTGCGTTTTAATTCCGTATTGATAAGCAGTTATTGAGTAAGTTCGATTAAATAATAACCAATTTGTTCGTAAATTAGTGATTTTTAGAAATGCAGTCACAAATTGAGTGATAAATACAAATTGTAGTTTAATAAATCTTGAGTTGTTGACGCTTATTTTGTTGTCTGTTTGTATTGTATCTATGTTGCTGTGACAACACTTTTACCTCCGCCGGCGGAAAAGTGAAAAGTAAAGCTCCGGCGGAGGAAAAACGGAACTTCACGGCCGCCTACACAGTCGAGTGATGACGGATTTACTGACGTTTGAAGAAAAAAGTAATTTATTGTACTTCTCTTCCAATTTTTTTCTGGAAACATTTGGATGATTCGCGCGGCGCTATAGTTTTTTCTTGCAAAGATTTTATTACTGTTTTATCAGACAACGAAAGACCGACCATTTTTACTAATAACATAAACGTTTCTGTCACTTAACTTGACGTCCAACAACAACCAGTTGTCAAACATTTCATTTTTTTTCTCATGGCTTGCGTGATATCTTTTTTAATTATTTATATAAATCGCCATTTGGAAAAAAACATCACTTTAGAAAAATATTAACTGTACTGTAACTCTTTAAGTTATTTAAAAAAACTGAATATCACAGTTTTCCGATAATATTAGGGAACACTAAAAGTGTAGTTCCATAATTATAACTCAATCCGATTTCTTTTGCAGCGAGCCTAAAATCACCGATTTAGGAAAAATAACGTAAGTCCGGTCCTGTACGTTTTTTAAGCATATGTTTTGAGACGATATTCAGAACATATTGATGCATAACATATTCAAAAATCATTAAAATCGACCAGAAAATAAGAAAGTTATAATTGGTCAAAATTATGTCCAACTTAATTTGGCCCACAGTTTATAATATACCCTAGCATTTACTTTACAACATAACCAGTATAACCACAGCCAGTTATCCCCCTTGAAATGAGGGGTTCGCGCATAGCCTGCGACGCATTTAGCATTTAACGGCTCAGCAGTCTATGCGTCAGTTGAGGTCGGTACTTTCAGAGGATTTCTGGCGATTTACAGGGGAGTATTTAGTAAATTTAGTCGCCGTACCGGGTTCTGTGCGTTTTAATTGGAAATAATGTGTGCATATAGTCGCTGTACCGCAATAAAGTGCTCAAACAATAATTGTAATCACAGTTTTTACACGAATCTCGACCTATCGTCGTTAGACCAACTGAGATCAAAGAAAGCCGACGACAAATGACTATAGCTGGTATTGAATAAGCTGTGAAATAACTTTTATGTTGTAACCACATTGACACAGCATGTACAGCTATAAAGTCACAAAAACTGTAGTTAGAAATTCTTATATTTTCATATGAATAAATGTAGATATATAGTGCGGATAAAGGACCGATTTGCACTTACCTCACTCTACCTTAACATTTTATTTCCGTTTAACGTCACATTAACTGAAATGCTTATGATAGCTAAAACAAAAAACACGAATTTCAAGATTGTAAAATATTGGCTTATCCAAACTAATGGAATTGTCGATTTGTTATTTGTTCCAGTGTTGATTACTAACCCCCCCCCCCCCCCCCCCCCCCCCAAGCTGGCTCGGCGAAAATGCTCAAAGGTGTGTAACAACGCGTAATGTTGTTAATTCGCCTCTAGCTAACCGCGGTTACAAACCATAATGACAGTTGTGTGGGCGGGGCTTGAGTTGTTTACTATATGGAGGGTTTGTTTGAATGTATTGGCGGTCCAGCGACTAACCTGTAACACAAACAATATAGCTACGCAACAGACGTCTGGTCATAATGGCAAGAAATGAAACGGTGATCTGGCGAACGCCGAATCTCTATCATACTTAAAGAGATGACACTACACGCAGCGAGCGACGTAAATTTAATTTTCCCTGCAAATTTACTCCCAGCAACCGTTCGCCGTTTCTGCACTGTTGCCGATATCGTTCGATTCAAATAATAAGATGCGTGGATAGCGCGTAGCTAATTATTTGTTTGCGGTGGAAGAAACAAATTCATGGAAGGGTTGTCGCGATCCGCGAGTGAGGAGCCGACTGCAGCCTGCAGCTGTGTCACAATGTCACAAACAACTAATTTGTTTGTGGCTGTGTGCAACTGCTGTCTGGTGACTGGGTTTCCCGGTCATTTCGGGAGCCGCAAAGTTAATATTTATTTACATTTCTAAAAATACTTATAGAGGCATAATAATTAAGAAAGGAAGATCTATAAAAAAATATTCAATAGCATTTGCATGGGCTCGCTGTTACGCTTGATGGTGTGAAGAAAATTTTTGGGTAAACTATTTTATGACTGTGAGCAGGAATATTCTCATTCATATCTACACATATTTTCCATTTTGTAGCATGGCTGGTAATACATATAAATATTTCAATTGTGGAAAATCTAAGCTGCGTGATGGGGTTAGTTTCCATATAAAAATCCTGAATTGTGTAGGATATGGGTTCTTCGGTGTGATACGTAAAAATATGGTTGCTAAAAATAGTATTATCGCTAGGACAACGCAGTCTCTATTAAAATATATATATAGTAATAGTAGATAGCATTAACATTCAAGATTTAAGTAGTTGTAGAGGTTAATATTAATAAAACTAATTAAGTAATTTATATCACTTATTGATAGATTGATTGTATTATAATCGGTCATCATTGATATTGCTGTTAACTTTTAAAAAAATGCAAACTGTTGGTTACGATTTGTGATGTTACATCGTCGGGCGAGTACGAAAGCCTATTTAAATTTCAATGGGGTCAATTCTTGGCTTCACTAATTATTTTAGAGACAAAATTTTCGAAAATTAAATGAAAAAGCTATGTCATTTGAATATGATATTTTATACTATTATTATTTCTACGGTGTTTTTATTATCATTCATTAATATGCACCTGGTTCGCAAACTAAAAGTTTGCGAAATTATTTCAACGGTTTACTTTTACCTGGTTTACTGGAAAAGCTTGGATTTATTATTTAAGCAAAGCTTTTTTTAATGCTTTTCCACGACTTCTAATTAATAGTATTTTGCCTAAAATAATAATAAAATTAGGGAAAAAAGTAATTGACCCTTTGATAAGTTCGACGAACAGCACCCGATATAGGTATAATATGTAGGGGAATTGTGCTTAAGATGACATACTCAGGTAAGATGACATAGTAACTGTACCACTTACCACTTCAAATTTACGCGCCACAAGCACGTGATCGAATTTTACACGTCGGCTTACAGAGAGCGTACTCACTGAAATCGTTTGAGCCCGCCCGCTCGCGTTGTTTGTTTATGGTGTGCATTGTTTCGATTTCGTAACTCAAAAATATTATTTTGTTGAAAGTGTTTGTGCAAATAAATATCTATAAGGTAAGATTTTCGTTTTATTTGACTCACTTGATATGAACTGTGGTTAATATGAGCGATGAATATAAACGAATCATTAAGGTAACCTTAAAATTTTTAAAGAGCAAAACACGCCGAATATTTCGATCTCGTGGGGTAAGATGACATAGTAAGTCATCTTAAAAAGTCGATGGAAAATCGCAAGAGCACTAAAATTGTAAAGCATGTGAAACGTAATGTCTTTCAAGATGACTCAGATACGGAACCTAATTTTATTCAGGACACAGAAGATGTAAATGAATCCGATTCTGCATGCCTTTACTGCAACGAGCTATATAGTAAGTCGAAGCCAGGAGAACAATGGGTATGTTGCCAATTATGTAATCGATGGTGCCACACTCTATGTGCTGGAACTGCACCAAGATCTAAGATGTTCCAATGTGAATTGTGCACCGAGAATTAGGTATGTCAACTTAAACTGCCGTGTGCCATCTTACCCATATAGACATGATTGTCTTTTTTTTTACTTTATTTCATTTAAGTGTCCAATAATGTTAGTAATTGTTTTTTTGTTACGTAGTTACCTAAATAAACATTATAAATGAATCTGGGATTTATTTTTTATCACCTTTGAATTTTCAAATATTTGCCTTAAAACAAAAAGTATGTCATCTTAAGCACAATTCCCCTATGCGTTACCAAGGTAAATATCTGTATCTCTAGATGTTTTTGCTAATCCTTGCATTCATGCTTAGATCATATTATAAACTAACATTCATGTCATTTGACCTTAGATAACCAATCAAACATAACATTTAAGTAGGTATAGACACCTACCTATTCATTTTTTAATGATATATAACTAAAAATGGGTTAACAGATTTTGACAATTTTTTCACATTTTGCAACGTTAATAATAAATTAAACGATGCACGGTCATGCATCAATCAATCAAATATAGGAACTTCTGCTTGTCCCGAAAGGTTCAATCATTAATTAGCAAAAAAAAAAAATACCGTACATGCAAAATTTTTAAAAAAGTACAAAAACCTCAAGAATAAAAGTAATTTCAGCGGTAAAAGAACTTTTATTTATAAGATTATGTAAAATATGTTTTACATTTTTGTGTGTCCAATATAGTTTTTACTGAAAATTTATAATTTTTTAACGTTTTAGGACAAGTAAAGGTGAATCTTTTCTTCGAAAATGCACAAATAAAACAGTTCTTCTTCTTTCTGAGTCAATCTATGGACATACTGTGTGTATTGTATTAAATTGGCTATTTTTTAATATTTACCCTCGCTCACAAACATTCATGTTCCGTTCAGTAATTTAAAAAAATCCTTATGTAGCGCAACCGATAACTCCTGTAGGGCAATTTGCAATTAATTCCGGGGGAGATTCGAGGCAGGGGGTGTTTTTATCATTATTTTTCTTTAAAGGTGTACCCAGATTTTTTTCATTACCACGTCACGACAAAACTTCCGAATTGCAATCTTCGATTATTTCCTGTGGATTCAAAACAGATCGTTTTCATCCCCTTAAATCTTTACAGGTGTTGATCCTGTTGTTTTTAACTTAATTCAGAATTAGCCTAGAAAATCCTCGCGGTGCTATTTTCAAGGATTTCCTGTAAATTAAAAGGGAAATGTTTCTATTTTCCCAATGCTTCTGGGGTTAATTTGCGACTTTTTCATTACTTTATTCAGATCCAGTGCACTCGAACCGCATTTTTAAATTATTTCCTGTTTAGATTCAAAATGAAGTGTTTTCATCTCCGCAACTCGTCAAATGTTGATCCCAGATTATTTAATTTTTTATTCAGACGTAGCGCACCCGAAAACCACCGGTCTGCAATCTACTCGATTATTTTTTGTACAGGTTTAAAAGGGAGTGTTTTCATCCCTACAAGTCTCAAAGCTTGATCTCAATTATTTTCATTATTTTATTCATATTCAGAGCGTAGTCATTTCCTATAGAGATTCAAAAAAGGGGTGTATTCATCCCCGCGACTTTTAAAACAAATTTATGTTATTATTTCACTCAGATTCAACGGATTGGAGAACCCCTGGAGTGCATTGTATCCTATAAAGATTCATGAGATAGTGCTTTCATCCCCCTTATAGCTCTTCAGGGATCGATCACTAATTTTTTTCATTATTTACTTCAGGTGTAGCGCACTGAAAAACCTCCGGAGTACAATTTTCAACCATTTTCTGTAGATATTTGAAAAACGGCTGTTTCCATCGACTCAACTTTTTAGGGGTATATCTTATTTTTGAGGTGTAAACATCTTACGCGGCGGTATGAGGGTATATCTCGGCAAATGGGACGAAAATGCGCAAACCGATTCTAGCCGATAGGGCGGTATTAAATACAATTTTGCCATTTAAAATAATTTTAAATGCATTTTAGACGATAAAGAAGCATATTTTAAATTAAACGAATCGGCAAAAGTATTATTTTTAATTATTATATTCGCAGTGTATTTGGATCCATAGCGGTAATCAATACGGCTTTCGCAAAGAGAGATCGACAGAAGATATATTGGCCTATGTCACTCATATATGGAGTAGGGCAATTGAGAACTACGGAGAGTCTCGAGCGATTGCGTTGGATATTTCAAAGGCATTCGACAGAGTTTGGCATGACGGACTGCTCAACAAACTACCGTCCTTAGGACTGCCAACCTCTCTCTGCAGCTGGCTTGCCAGTTTCCTTAAGAGCCGATCTCTGCACGTTGCAGTCGATGGACATATCTCGGGCACATTCACCATCAACGCGGGCGTGCCTCAGGGCGCAATACTTTCACCAATTCTGTTCCTCATCTATATTAATGACCTGCTGACGGAAACAAATAATCCTGTTTACAGTTTTGCAGATGGCAGTACCCTTGTATCCCACTTTGGATCAGAAAAACCCTTACCAGCGACTGAGACTCATCACCGCAGACAGGAGCAGATTACAGCAATTAATCAAGACCTGGAGAAAGTTCAAGCTTGGGGCGACCGAAATTTGGTCCAGTTCAATGCAGCAAAGACACAAGCAGCCACGTTTACCAAGAGGACCAATACAGCGGGTCCTGACATCATTATGGCCGGGTCGACCATTCCTTCATTCTCGTCAATCGGACTGCTGGCTATCTCGGTCAACAGCAATATGTTCTGGCATGACCACGTTGCTAACATCGCAAAATCAGCCTCCCAGAAGCTTGGTGCGCTATTTCGTAACAAAAAACTCTATACACCGCAGCAGTTGCTCTTGCTCTACAAAGCGCGAATAAGGCCGTGCTTAAAATATTGCTCACATATCTGGGGTGCCGCACCAAAGCACACTCTAAAGCTGCTGGATTCCATTCAGAAGAGAGCTGTGCGTCTCATCGGCGACCCGGCGTTGACCCGGAATGTAGATAGTCTGGAACACCGCAGACATGTAGCCGAGATATCTCTGTTTTACAGATACTTTCAAGGCAGATGTTCCCAGGATTTGGTCCGCCTCATCCCGCCCCTGGCAGCTCCTGTCAGACAGTCGCGACAGACGGCAAGAGCGCACCAGTTCGTCGTACAACTGGAAAAACCTAGAACATCGCTTTACAAGAACTCCTTTGTCTGGCGCACTGCATCACTCTGGAACTCACTCCCAGGACATCTGTTTCCTACAAATTACAACTTACAAATATTCAAAAGCCGTGTCAATCAACATCTTCGCACACACACCGCTCGTCGAGCGCCATAGGGTCTCCCTTTAGTGTGTGTGCCACTGCCATAAAAAAACAACTTATTTTTAAAGAATGTCGGCCCAAGATGACTACGTAAATATGAAATAAGCTGTGTCCATATGTTGATGTTATTTCTGGTGGCATTAGATTTTCGTGTCGATTTTGTGCAGTGAATTAATCCACTCCGAAGCTGCCAGTAAGTATTATTAAAGAATCCTAACTAATATTAGGTTTATTCTAGCAGCGATTTAAAACGGTACAAGCTATCCGGAGTTTGCGCATAGCAATATAACCGACATCGCTATGCGCAAACTCCAGATGGCTTTGTACCGTTTGAAATCGCTGAGAACAAACCTATTATAAATGTGAATGTGTTTGTTTTTATTCTATGAACAAGCTAAAATGTACAGCTAACGGCCATAGCACGTGGAAAATACCAGTTCTCGTCCGATCACTGAAGTTAAGCAAAGTCGGGCGTGCTTAGTAGTTGGATGGGTGACCGCCTGGGAACACAATGTGCTGTTGTAATTTCTTTTACAACCGATGTCGTTATAGGATATGTTTACACATCAGTCTCGAGTACTAGCAGACGCGCTCAATATTTCTTTTTCCATTATTTTATTCAGATATAGCCACCCAAACTCTCTTCTTTCCGAGCATAATTTCCTATTATTCCTACTATAGAGGTGTTTTCATCTCCTGGATTATTTTATTCAAATTCAGGGCAACCGAAAACTCTCGAAGTGCAATTTTTAACAATTTGCGTCGGTACGGACCTGTCTACTTAGCCAGCCCGCCACGAATGCACGAATCCGCACGACTAGGCGCGAACCATAGCCAGCGCGAACTGCATGAATTTCGCACTCGCGGATGCTGTGACAGTATAGCTACATTCCATGCCATATTTCACTTTTCGAATGGCCCTCCGCTCGCTACCGCTCGCTACGGGGGCTCAAGAAAAGGAAACTAACCAAGTGCTAACCCAATCTAACCCAAGACATACCCAAAAACAAGAAAAAAACAGTTTAGAAATATAACCTTAAAAAAAAAATTTAAACGCCGCCGGGGTTTGAACTCGAGTCGCCAAAGTGAAGGCTAATCATGCAAACCCCTAAACCACCAGGGCACATACAAACGATTGGTTGCATCACGAAGACATGACGAGCAGGTGCGCGCGCACGCATGGAATGTTGGCTATTCTGTGGCGATACTGTCACAGCATCCGCGACTGAATTTCGCCGCCAGTCGAGCTATGCACCTGTTGCTATGTAGGTAGACTTTACTACATCGGCTCAGACCTATTACCTACACGTTATTTTCTGATAAGAATATAAGAAATTTTCATATATAATATCACAAGAGAAAAAATTTTGTCGGCAAAATTTTCGAAAGGTATGAAAATTTGTTGCTTGGCAATTTCGCGAATGATATTTTTGGTATCAAAATCACGAGCCGTCAGGCTAGTGATTTTGTCATAGAAAAGTGATTTATATATACACGAAATAGAACTTTCACTGTATATATCCCCTCCATTTTTTGTTTTAATTCATGACTACACCGCTATGCGCTTGCATCGCCGTTTTTCGACGTCCCGACGTCAGGCGTCCGTCACAAAAGTTTTAAGTCATGTCAGGCATGTCAAATTATTATTGTATTTATCGTGTTGAGTTTTTTTTTGAGTGGTGAAATATGTTTTATTGTTGTGTTCCTTCCTGTAAGAACTCAAATAAGAGTTGTATGATGTTAAGATTTCCATATTTTGATGAATCGGTAAGTACCTATCAGTCCTACCACAGACCACTGTCGCATCTATAATAATTAACAATGATGAAAACAGTGAAAAATTACTACAACGAGAATGATTAGGGATGATAACTCTCCTATTCCAGGACCATCTCATTTGCCAGGTACCTAATATTTTATAAAAAAAAACCTGGTGTAAAATTTTAATTAATTGCCAGTAACATTTCTTTTATATACAGAATAGTTTAATTTACGGTTTTCTAAATATTGTCATTTATATTATAATATTTTCTAGTTAACATTTTTATATATTTTAATATATGTTTATTATTATATAGGGTGTTACAAATTCGAGACTAAGTATGGGTATCTCGTAAACCGTAATAGATAGAGGGTTGATTAAAAGTTGCGCATTTTGATGCTTAACAAATTGCCGTTTTAAAAGTTCGAACTACATTCGAAGTTCCCGAAAAAAACCGAAACTTTGCCCCCATTTAACCGACTTTTTATCTATTACGGTTTACGGGATTCCCATACTTAGCCTGGAATTTGTTGCTCCCTGTATACATGCAATCGCCATCACTAAAACACAAAAAATTCGTCATTTTGTATAGAGTGTCCGCTTTTCAACACTGCAGAGTATCTCGGTTATTTTTTGAGACCCTGTGCAAATTTTTTATAAAACTAAAGTTACCACCACTAGATATGCTCTATTTTTCTGAGTGCCTGAGCTACAGGATAATTTTGATAATTTATCCCTTTGTAGCACCCTGCATCACGGGCATTTCAAAAATTATACTTTGGCCATATTTATTTTTTCGTAAAATATAAATAGTATTTTATTTTTTTTTTAAAATACATTGTTAAAAAATCAATTACGCCACAGGATTCCCCGTTAAAAAAACTACCAAAAAGCTGTTTCCGCTTTGGCAATGATTTTTAATATATCTGAGATACGGCGCGCGGCGGGTGATTGAAAAGAGCAAATTCTTAAAAATCATCCTGCAGCTTAGATACAAACGAGCTACGAATAATCTGTTTGTGGCAGCGTTACCACCATAAAAGAGTCGAGGGACGTGTAAACTGCAACTCTGTATCTTTAAAAATAAGTAAGATATCCTGCAAAAGTGTTTAAAAATGGACATCCTAAAAGTTGTTAAATTGGTAGTGCTCCCAAATTTATAATTTATATAACATTTAATTTTAAGAAACTTTAATTGAGTGTCCAAAAGATACATTCAGCGGCGTAACTACAGGGGGGCCGGGCCCCTCCCAGACATCGCTAGCCCCCCCCCCCAGGAAAAGTCTGACTTTGATTTGTTGTTCAAATCACAATAACGGGCCCACCCTAGGCTCCCCCCAGCTCAGGTGGCTAGTTACGCTGCTGGATACATTTTGCAGCAATCACATATAAATAACAACAATTTACTAGATTAGTTTGTAAAAAGGTGATCTTTTTTTAAGAAATGTGTTGCCAAAAATGTGCTTACTTATTTCTACATCAATTTTTAGGGTCAATTTTAAGAAGTCAAACTCCCTCTTTGCCAATGCAAGCTTCGCCAATATGCACAACTCCTAAAAGCAGAAAAGGTAAGATTCTTACACTACTTTTATAAAAAAGTTATTATTTTTAACCCTACATTTATTGTTTCAGATCTACACAGAAGGTTATCTCTGCTGAAGTCAATATCGGCAACAAGGGTGTCACAGTTGTCACCAAGAAAACGAAAGCTATACCGGATAGCAAAAAATTTAAAATCCATTTCAAGGCGGCTTTTCGAAGACCACAGGAGTTATGTGTCAAAAGTCGAGCAAGCTACCGATTTTGCAACAGTCAATGATTTCATGAAGAAGTCTGTCAATAAATCCTCATTCCGATTTATAATGTCACAGATTACGCAACAAAAGTTGAAACCTAGAGGCCGAAGATTCACGAACCAAGAAAAGATTCTTGCGTTATCCTTAAGCAGAAATTCTAACAAGAACTACAAAATTCTGCAAAGCATATTTGCTCTGCCTTCAAAGCAGACAATAAATAGGCTGCTAAAAAGAGTTCCTATGAGATGTGGCATAAACAGATCAATATTCAACTCTCTTCAAAAGACAGTGTCAAAAATGGCTGCTCAGGACCGATTCTGTTGTATTTCTTTTGATGAAGTGTCACTATCTGCTGGACTTTCTTTCAATTTGAAGTACGATTGTATAGAAGGTTTTGCAGATTTGGGAGAGAGTAAAACATTAAAGTTTGCCGACCATGCCCTAGTTTTTATGGCAAACGGTATTAGGAAAAAATGGAAGCAACCACTGGCCTTTTATTACGTGGAAAGCGGTGTCAACAGCGGAGAGCTTGTAAGATTGTTGAAAGAAGTAATAAGTGCATCACAAGCAGTCGGTTTAAAAGTTGTTGCCACACTTTGTGACCAGACGACAAAAATAAATCGGCCATAAAAGAATTACAGCGACAGACCAGGGAAACCTACATAAAAAACAATACTGAACAGAGGAATTTTGGTTTTGAGATAAACAACCAAGAAGTCGTACCACTGTATGATGCTCCACACATGCTGAAGGGAATAAGAAATAACTTAATTAGAAATGACGTCCAATTTAAATGGAAAACTGGACATATTCAGAAAGCATCTTGGAAAGTGTTCCAGTCAGCTTATGAGTCAGATACGCCAGACGATCTAGACTATAGACTATTTTATTCATTAAGTGATTCTCACATATATGAAAATAAAATGAATAAAATGAAAGTAATTTTAGCAGCACAGGTGTTTAGCCAAAGGGTAGCATGTCAAATTAAGAACTGCAAAATTCTGTAATTATCTATTTTATTGTTAATTAGCTGAACTTATCTTTCATATATATAATGAATGGATTTTTTAGCCTCCAATTTTCTGCCACCTGAGGCTGATGGAACTGCCGAGTTTGCCCTTTTTTTGATAAGCTATTTGACAGCGTCAATGGCTCTATCATTCAACCCACACATGGAAAGTATTTACGATGTGCTATTCAAGAAGGAAGTATGCATCATAATTTTTGGAAAGAAGCCATCCCTGTACTTGAGAGTATTGTTTTTTTGAACAGTACTACAGGAGGACACGTTGTACCGCCCTCAGTGAAAAGTTGGATTCATACCGTAAAAGCTATCAAATATCTGTGGGGGAAATTGAAATTAGATAATTTAAAATTTTTGATGCCCCGAAATCTAAATCAAGATGGGTTAGAAAACTTTTTTTGTAAAGTAAGAAGCTTGGGAGTACGTAACAATAATCCCACTTGTTCACAATTTGCGCAGTGTTATGTCACGCTTATAGTTAATAATTTTATGGAAACGCACTCACCAGGGGCAAATTGTGAAGATGAGGGTTGTGAGGGGGCTTTAGATAACTTAAACTCATTTATAACATCACCATTTGAAGAACAAGTCGTAGCTTTAAATTTACCTGAATGTGAAACTTTGCAATATGACCCTCGCAATATGGAATTGCGTTTTGTTGCAAAAAAAAATTCTCAAAAAAATTGGAATTTGTCGAGTGTCGGTCAAAATTAATTTCAAATAATTTAGATCCTGAGAACAGACTAATTGAAAGTAGAGCATATAGTCCCAAGGCACTCCTTCGCCCTTCTACGACATTTTCAAAGCTGTTCATAAAATATTCCTTTAATTTAAGTATATATATATAGAAAAATATTGTACATATAGTAACATTTCATTAATTTTTAAACAATTGTTCAAAGAGGATGATTTTATTTCGTTCACCTGTGACAAACATGATGTACAATCTTTGTTTGCCAATTCACTAACTAAATTTTATATTTTTGTATGGGTTAATAATATTAATAGATCCCTTAAAGGAAAAGATGCACACTTGAAATCACAAAATCTTGGCTATGTGCGTACTTTGGCAAGAAATCGCTACCAAAAATTCAAAAAGTTTAAAAAGCGTTTATAAGTAATATTTTTTTTTAATTTCTACAGTATTTTGTACTATTATTATTATAACTAAGTTTAGGTCGTTTTTTTTTAATTTTAATTTTGCATTATTGCATAAGGTCAGTTGGGTCGAGAATATCAAACTAGAAAAGTAATACACATGCAGCTAATGTAAAAACTTTCATGTTCTTACCCGATTTTGATTGTTTTTCAAGCTATAGGCTGATTACAAATTATCTCAATAATTTTACTGTTTTATGAAAACTCTGATGCTTTCATCATGCGCAAGGATATTTTTTACATTTGTGGAAAGTCATCCGCATCTCAGACTAATAATTATTTCCAAATTCCGCCATGCCATCGGGAAAAATGTATATGCGGGCAAAAGTCCAATAATTGGAATTTTTATGAAATATATTGATGCAACCGGCCATAGTTAAGTATATCATAGCAGAATATTTCATTTTGTGACTTAAGCATTAAAGAAAACAGATTTTATCAACATCATTAATAAATCAGTAATAAATAAATAATTAATAAATATGCATATTATTTACCTACATTGATATATTGTTTTATTTATTTATCACAAATATGCCTGGTTATCAAATATTTGCTAAATAGTAAGCATTTGCGCGTTATTCCGAATTTTCTGAAATTGCTATTATTCAATAACTCTCATTCCAAAACTTAATTTTTGACAGATTTTGTACAATTTCTTCCAAAAATTAAGTTTTGGAATGATAGTTACTCAAAATAGCAAATTCAGAAAGTTTCGGAGCACCGCTCTATTTCAAAACAATTAAAATTTCAAACCAGACATCATTTGAACGGCCCGCCAAAAATTAGTTCAATGACTACACCGCTATGGCAGCACAGTCGCAAAAGCTACTGGCAGATACAATAGAAGTGAGTGTTCTATTTCGTGTATATATAAATCACTTTTCTATGGATTTTGTTAAAAATGTCATGAGCGAAATTGCCGAAAAGCAACAAACTAAAATAAAACCTTCATAATAATTTTGTCTACACAATTTTTTCTCGAGTGGTATTCGTCATGACTATTTCACGAGAAAAACTAAACAATGCACTGTATTAACAAACAGAAGCTTTATTTATTTGTTACAAAATTAAATGTACAATTATTATTTAATGACGTTTGTCAAACTCACAATAATAGTTATACCAGACACTTTTCTGATGGACCTGTCATAGTTTTGTCGCTAAAAAAAACACTCAATTAACGGGCAGATAGTAGTTTTGTCAGTAGGAAACGAGCAGTTGCTATGACGTTTTACCAGTAACAAACACTCTAATGAAATAGTCAGTGTAAAACTTAATATAGCTCTTGGCTGTAATAAATAACTATTAACGTGAAATTCTCAAAATCTCTCACTTTTCTTTACAAACACCTTTTTTGCATTGCAGGGGTTTGTACAATATTTCAGCCTTTTTTATAATAGGAACTGGGTAAAATTTGACATGCAATATATGATCAAAAATAAATTATCAGAAGTTATATTACTTTTTAAGTACCTAATAAGTAATTATTACTTTTTAAACTCAAATTTACCTATAATTCAGTGGATATGGCAACAGCGTATCGAATTGAGGCTGTTCGTGGCGCCATCTATATTGTTTCCAGTGAACGAGATGCCGGCCAAAGAAGCGAATAAGGCTCGCGGCAGCCAACAGCCTCATTAGAGCCATGACACACACAGCGGTTTTTGCCGAATCGGCAGCCGAGTCGGACGCCGACCCGGCGCGTATAATATAATTTGCAAATGGGGAAAAACACACACGGCGGCGATTGACAAGTCGCTGCTTGTTAGCCGCCTCGGCACGCCATCTAAGAGCCATGACACACACAGCGGTTTTTGCCGAATCGGCTGCCGAGTCGGACGCCGACTCGGCGCGTATAATATACTTTGCAAATGGGGAAAAACACACACGGCGGCGATTGGCGAGTCGCTGCTTGTTAGCCGCCTCGGCACGTCATCTGATGCATATGCCGGGTCGCAGTAAAAACAGCTGTGTGTGTCATGGTCGCCGATTCGGCAGCCGATTCGTCAAAAACCGCTGTGTGTGTCATGGCTCTTATGCATACGCCGCGCCGCGGCAAAAACAGCTGTGTGTGTCATGGCCGCCGACTCGGCAGCCGATTCGGCAGAAACCGCTGTGTGTGTCATGGCTCTTATTCGGCTCGTTTTAAACACATTTGAGACGCCGTCTGTTGCGTAGCTATATTGTTTGTGCCTGTAACGGCTCTAGTGGTCCGTCCAGTGGTTCAATGCTGCGTTTCCGACACGACGCTTCGGCTATGGTTGGGAAAAGAATTGGTGTTCCAAAAATGTGTAAAAAAGCGTGGAAGAAACTGTTCTTCTAAATATGGCCAATGTTTTGATATAAGTTGCCGCAACAAATGTATAATACCTGAAGTTGAAGCTAACGAAGAAGAAAAATTCCATGTTCGATCAAACTCATTTGTAATACAGTCAATATTTTTGCCTCAAATTTGTATTTTAAAAAGGTTTAATATATCCGTTTCTAGATAATTAAGCTAGTTCTTGTTTTATGTTTGGTTCATAATTTATGGAGGACATTTCCTAATATTAAGGTATGGAATCCTAATATACATTTTCAGGCATAGTTTTTCAAGCTGTTTAAAAAAAGCCTCTAAAAATTTTTCCGGAAAGTCTATAGATTTCTATATACTTGCAAAAAACAAAAAAAAAACAAAATGGCGGCCATTTTTCTCTAACTTGCGATATCCAAATCTTATGGGACTTCTTGGAGATTGCCACTGAAATGACATTTTTTCCACCTTGCCACTGAAAATGACATTTTGTCCACCTCAAATCCTAATTTTCTTGCACTATAACCGATATACTGAATTTCACGCAAATCGTTTTTTATAGGATTCTGATGTAATTTTTTTACAATAGTAAGTGAAACACTGTTTCTGATTTTCACTAACTTTTAAACTTATTCACACATGTTTCGTTGCACGGCAACTTTGTCAAGTACTTGACAAAGTTGCCGTGCAACAAAACATGTGTGAATAAATTTAAAAATTAGTGAAAATCAGAAACAGTGTTTCAATTACTATTGTATCATGTATTTTCATCAAGTAACGATCGATTCAATTTCATATTCGTAATTTTTTAAAAATTATTGCCTAGCCTTTAAGCGGACTCTAAATGTAAACCACTTTAAAAATGTTGATTCGATCATTTTGCTTCAATATTTTGATTTACTCCAATGTATTGCTTTATTAGTAGGGCTAGGTCTGTAAGTATAGAGGGGTATATTGGTAAAATAAAGTTAAATTTTTTACTATTAGTAAAAATAATAATAGAAAATAAAAGTATTGCAGAAGCTATGGCTTGAATAATAAAATATTTAATAGTAGCTTCAGATGAGAATTTATTTTTATAATTTTTTATTAAAGGTATTATTGATAATAAATTGATTTCTAGGCCGATTCATGAATTTAATCAAGAGGTTGAGGAGATGGCTATAAGTGTTCCAATAATTAGTGTATTAAAAAATAAAATTTTATAAAATATTGATTGATTGATTTTGACAATGATAATATATTGTTTATTGAAATTTTAATTAGCACTGAAGAAGACAATGAAATATGCAATAAGCAGATATGTCACTTTTGAAAGTCAGGCAGCAGCTTTGAAAATTATTGCAAATTTAAAATTGACCAACATTTGAGGTGCCTTCTCATTTCATATGAGCGTCGGTTTAGTTTAACAAACAAACAATACATTATGCTATATTTATATATATGCTGCTATTTCTTAATAGCATTACTCATTCTTCACGTTTCCATCACCAACGATAGCGAATTTATCGGAGTGTGAAGCTTCTCAAAATTTTCTACTTCTTTCTGTGGTTTTTTAGTGATATACGGAATATAGGTGCATGCTCGCGCGCCTTTTACCTTTACGCGATATCTAACCGTATAAACGCTTTATAAATATTTTGTTTTTAAAAACATTATTTGTTAATTAAGTAATAGTGCGACGGTTTCTAAACCCTATTTATTTTCTTAGCCATTTGTTATAAACTGATGTAAATATATGCATACATACTTTGCAGGTAAGCAAGCACATATTATAGTTTGCGAAGAACTACAATTTGAATTAAGAGGTGCCCTTTTCAGCTTAGTATCTAAGGTTAAAAATAATTACAAACAATTAGGATAGACAAATACTTTTTCTTCACCTGTCCGGAAAACTGTATCTTGTAAACCGTTGCCCCTAATAGAAGTTTCCGATCTCTGGCACAACTGTTAATAAAAAAAAAATATTGGACACTAACTATTCACTTCTGGTAATAGTTATGGGCTATGGGCTATTGTAAATAATTCAATAACTTCTTAAGCAACCGAATTAAACTTTAAAAAAGGCTACGTAATTCATGCTATGCGCTTTCGTAAGATAATTTTTCGATTTTATGCTTGAAAAACAAAGTACATGTTATTATCTGATATGTGCACTCTAGTATCTAATATCAAACACTTCGAGTTTTCTTCAATTTAATCCAGAGGTTTGCGTTATGGAATTTTAGTGTAGGTACATTTTACATTTTTTTTGGCATTTTTTAAATTATTTTGGTGACATTTTTTGTTTATATAGTTCTTATTTGGTTGACGAGCTTTTATCGAAATGCGAACACTTTTTTACTTTAACGTCTAAGGAGCTTATTCCTACCAGGTGCAAAAGGCGAAGAGGGTAGGGAATAGTGTGATTGTTGAAGGAGGAAAGCTAAAATTTCTTCGGAGATTCGGATTGGACCCTATTGTTGATAGTGTCCGAGCGCTGATTAAGAAGTAGTTTTTCAACCAACGCCAACGCAACAGTCCGAAGTATAAATTCGACGAGAGCAGTATGTTTTTTCTATGAGACTCTAAAATTTTCTTTTTCTAGATCACTATGCTAAAAGTGCTTTTGCCGATACCCAAAATAAGTCTCTTCGTCTATAATTTGGCCATTTTTTTCAGAAATATTATTGCGATGCTACTTTTTAAATTAAACATTCTCTATATTTTTTACAGTTCTAAATATCAGAACTAATTCACCTTTTATCTATGGTCCTTATATTTTTGCCCAGCTAAGAGTAATTTTGGGAAAATGTCTTAATTTTTGTGTTGTCTATGGTATTGTTCACTGTAATATATCGATGGCAACTTTTGACGCTTGCGGGCTTCCACCTGGGCGTATCAAGACTGATCCCAATGAAGCTGAAACTGATATACGAAGCGGCTTATGAAAGGTTTAAGGCATGGTGTCAAGCAAAGTTAACCGGAAAATGTAATGAAACTATCCTTTTGGCATATTTTTCATCCAAATTGAAAGAAGTGAATCTGTCAACTTAAATGATACGAATTTTCTATGGTGAAATCGAGGCTGTCTTTGCAAGAAATCATAGATATTATTAAGACTTATTCAAAGTTGATAGAATATTTAAGGTGAAATTCAGTGTCGACCAAAAAAGTCAAAAATGGTCTGGTGACGTTAACCACCCATGGATTTTTGCGATTTTGTTTTATATAACCGAAAGGGCTTGCAAAATAGAGTAGATTAAGAAAATTAAAATTGCTGACGAAACCTTTTTACATACAAAAAAAAACAATTTTTAAAGTCGGAAATTTATTTCGTGCAAAATATGACATCCCGGGCACAATGTTGCCGAAATTGTAATAAAATAATGTCATGTAAAATAGTATATCCCGACAGTTTACTGAAATTCCGATAACATATTTTTTCTTCTCTTTAATGAAAAATGTACGGAATATGATGGAAGTAGCTATTTTGAAGCTAAATCCATTGCCGAACCGAAACCTGCTTAAACGAACCGAAACTAACCTAAACCAACCCAATTAGCTAAACCAAACTAATGAAATGATTACAGTCGTGCCCGCTCGTACTGGCTTAAACGAAACGCAATCAACCATAGCTAACCCAAACTTACCAAAGCTAACACTAACTCACCCAAGCTAACCAAAGCTATCTCAAACTAATGGAGATATTTTTTCTCCTAAAGTACTCCAAATAACATTACCTTCCCATAGCATATTCGAAAATTGTGTATATCCGTGGGTGGTTAAGGCCACAAAACCAGAACCGTCAAAACTTTTTTCTAGAGAAGAGATACGCAAATATTTGAATGAAGCTCCGGACAGCAAATATTTAATGATGAAGATTCTTGCAATTTTTGGAATGGCAGGTTGGTAGAAGGGATGAATGAAATAAAATGACCATTGATGACATAGAAGAAAAAGTTGATATTTTACCAAAGACATATAAAAAAAAAGACCGATTTGTTTACTAAATATGAACACGCCAACAATGTTCCCCTTCTTTTTTCCTTTATTCTTTATGCGAATTTACTTGTTACCTAGATAGTGGTTCCTGTCATCCTTAATACAAAAGTTGCTCATCTAGTTTACGTATTATTTTATTGCACACACATGAAGTTGTTCTACACTAGTGAACCTGTTTTAATATTAGTTAATTTGGCTGCCTCCAATAGTGATTACTGAAATTTCCCTATAGGTATAGCCAAAAAGATGTGTAGAATAAATATATGCATGCATAATTGCATACTATGGGTAAAAAAAGTTAAGGCATTATTTTCAAATTTCACACATCCTTTGCGAAACGAACAAAACTATTTTAACAAAAAACATTACACCTAATGGAACTAATGGCACAAATTTAAGACTCCACTATTTCGCTTTTCAAAATCTAAACGGATATTGGTCAATATCATTATAAGGGGGCATTGTGCCAATCATTACGATTGTATTGTGGCAAAACAGTGTGACGAACTAACCATTCATTGCTTGCAGTTCTGATTTTTCCTTAGAAGTAAAACTTTCCACAACGAGTGTATTGTTTATATAATCCCAGATGAAGACGCCAAAGTTTACTAGTTTTAAACACATTTTAAAGTAAAATTTTTATTTACAAGGTAGTTTATGTGGAAAATATGGCGTCAGAAATACTGATTTTAAATGAAAAATTAAATTTTTTATTCGATATTTAAATTCGGCGAAGAATTCATTCATGCATTTTTTATATAAGAGTCAATTTTTTTTATTTGGTCATCACGCTCCTTTTTAAAGCCAAATCAGAATAACCAAAAACTACTTCTGGCGGTAGACAGATAATTAATATCTTAAAAACAATACTAGATCGAAATCGTGATAATTAAAAGATTTAGTGCAGTTTAATCATTAAAAATTATATAAACGAAAAACAAATTAGAGGAGCCAGCATAGTTTGAGTTTAATATTGGGTATTCAAATGAAACGCGAAAAGAAGTCAAGAAGTAGTTTTTTAATCTTTAATCACCACAATATACCTAGAAGTCCCGAGAATATGGTGGATGCTGATACCTTAAATAACTGTTATATTACGAGCATTCCAAAGATAGACGTTTTTCGTGAAACTTTATATTTTTATTAAAATAATATATTATTGGAGCCGAAACATTAAGAATAGTTCACCTGAAAATATAAATGACCTGGAGTCGGTAAACATTCGTCTTGTATTATTTAGAGTTTTTGAAAAGGTGGCGGACGTAGAGGGTTTTTTTTATATTTTGCACCATACCTGGAGAAGTAATTACTGGTGCACAAAAAATGGTAAATATGAAAAGTGTAAAGTTTTTTACGTATTATCTTCTAAAAATATCACAAAAATTAAATGAGCGTCGTTAATCTCAAATTTTGACATTTTTTCTGTTTTTCATGAAATTCTATGGAAAATTTTAGATATATTTTATGTATAATATTCTACGTCTATCTCTAGCTGTTTTCGAAATATTGACAGTTGATTATTTAAATTCTTGCGACTTTGACAGACTTAACTTAAAGCAACACGATTTGCACTTTCCTATATTATGCTTTCATTATCTATCGTCTGGCATCAGCCCGGTTTAATCGGAAATACCCGAAAAGCGGAAAATGTACTTAACTATTGTTAATGGACAGTTAGCAACTATATCAAATTGAAATGTCATAGAGGATTGCGGAAACAGCGATCACTTTCCTACTTGTATAGTAATCAATTTTACGAATAAGGACTGTAGCAGTCATGCTTTCATCTCTCCATGCTGAATACGAAATTATTCCAAAGCAAACTGGGGCTCATATCACGATAAAGTGGCATATCATATCCTTAATTCAAATATGGAAATAGACTATGTTAAACTTATTGAGATAATGAATATAGCAGCGGAAGAGGATATTCCCTATAAAAACAGCGAAATATATAAAAAAAACCGGTAACCCTTGGTGGGACAAGGAGTGTAGCGAGTGGGTTAATGCAAGAAAAAATGCTATAAAAACTTTGATAACAGCCCTTCAGTAGAAAATTACATAAAAACAAAAAAAGCAATAGCTATCACAAAAAAAAATCTCAATAAAAAAAAAGGGAAAAATTCAGGAACTTTTGTGAATCTCTAAATAGAGGGTCAAGCATTACATACGTTTGGAATAACATAAAAAAGTTTTCAAATATATATAAAAATACCAACAAATTTTTAACAGAAGATGTTATGAAAATAAATATTCTTCATAGAATGTCCTCTATAAACATAGACCCAAACTTTTCTATATCTAACATCAGTCTCGAGAATATTAAAATGTTCAATCTAAATGAATTGAATATTGCATTAAAAGATCAAAATATGTCAGCGCCTGGGCTGGACAACATTCCATATCCCATGTTTAAAAATTTACCTCTCAGAGGAAAGCAAATTCTCTTAAATCTCTACAACAGTTTTCTCTTAGGGGAAAAAATTCCGGATTCTTGGAAGAAATTAAATATCATTAGTTTTCTGAAACCAAATAGAGATTCAAGACTGGTAGACAACTTTCGACCCATAACTCTTTCTCTCTGTGGAGGTAAAATTCTTGAAATCATGATTAAAAATCGACTCGACTGGTTAGTGGAAAAAAATAAACTGTTCGATAATAAGCAATCCGGCTTCAGAAAAGGCAGAGGCATATACGATAATATTGCAATTTTGACAACATATATTTACAATGCCTTTCTGTCTTCTCAATCTGTGGTAGCTATATGCTTGGACATTAAAGCTGCATATGATAATGTAAACATTTACTTACTTTGCAATAAAATGAAAGATCTAAATATTCCTTCAGAATACAATAATCTCATACATCAATTTTTAAGATCGAGACTATTAGGGTAAAGTACGGATAGATGCCGCACTTTTTGTAAAATAATCGTAAAAATTCGGTTAACAAAAACTTTGTATTTCAAAAAGCACATAAACATTCTACAATCTATTTCTTATTGAAATATTGGCATTTAACAACATAAAAAACACTCTACTACTGAAAAAAAAAATAACTAAGAAAAAGTGTTTTTCCGGCAACTCTCCCCGTAGATACGGAGAGATGCCTACAACCGCGCGGAGAGATGCCCAATGTTAATTGCCATAAGGGAGAGATGCCGTCGATTTTTCTTGTAATTCCGCACGTCTACATGGGTTGCAAATGTTTAAGTGCATGGTACATGTCTCATGCAACCAGTTGTCGCATCTTATGCAGCAAATCCAGTCAACAGTTTTGGAGGTTTTACTGTAATCTCTCCTTTTTGGTACGGATAGATGCCTCACGGCTCACGCATGCCACGTATGGATCAGTAACAAAAAATATAAAACAAGATGTTTTAAATGCCCTATATAATCTATACAATGTAAAATTATGCTATATTATTATTAAAAATAATGTGGCATCTTTCCGTACCAAAAAGTGCGGCATCTCTCCTTTTTGGTACGGATAGATGCCTCCCCGTGCCACGCCTGCGCCTAATGAATCTGTAGTCGAGAATATAAAACAAAATCTTAAATATGCCCTATATAATACTATAAAAGTAAAATGATCCCATTTTTTTATTTTTAACATACTTCCCCAATACTATTAACAACGTTGTTGTCAAGTGCATATAGTTTCCGCGTCACGTGATCTGCGGCATCTCTCCCCCTGCGGCATCTATCCGTACTTTACCCTATACAGCAGATCAAACAATGGTGAAGTATTGGGACCCTATCTGGCCACAGTGGGATTGCCCCAAGGCTTCCCCGTTAGTGCTATTCTCTTTAATATATATATTTCAGAGGTATTTAGACTGGATTTAGGTGGAGTTTCTCTGATAGGATATGCTGATGATTTGGTATTAGTAGCTAAAGGGCCGCAGATATGTGACAATATCACCCAAATAGAGGCTGCTCTGGAAAAAACTTATGATTTTCTGCAAACAATAAATTTATCTTTGACTCCAAACAAATGCCAGGCGATCTGTTTTACCAAAGGCGGAAAGAAAAGTAGGCCACCGCATATCAAATTAAATAATCATCATATTACCTTTCAGCCGAAAATCAAATACCTTGGCGTAACTTTTCATGAACACTTAAAATGGGATCATCATATAGAACAAGTCACTTTTAAAGCCCAAAAAGCCCTCAATGTCTTGAAAGCAATATGTAGAGTTTGGTGGGGAGCAGATCCACGCACCATGTTAACCATATTTAAAGCACTTATAATGTCACACTTAGATTTCGGAGCATTTTTTATTAAACCAGCTAGTCAAAAGAGTTTAAATAAAGTTGATCAAGTCTTTTTTGAGGGACTTCGTATTTGTCTGGGGTGCATGAAATCTACCCCCAAATTGGCCTTATTATCAGAAGCTGCGATCACAGACCCTGAACAGAGAAGAATAATTTTATCATACAAATATTTAGCAAAAATAATATTCTTCACAGATCACCCATTAATAAAATTATTAAAAGAATGTCGTATAAAATTAATCCCGGGAACTGTTTTTCAGGCCAATAAAAATGTTCCATATCTAATTGCAGGTTTTTCCCTCTTTTTACCGTACTTAAATAAAATATACAAAAGCGATAATTTTCCATGTTATGAAATAGATTATGAAACTTTAATATCGCCACTCAAAATCATAAATTGCAGGATCAACAAACAAGACTTGGATATACAATCAAATTTTAGACTTATAAAAAACAAATATGAAAGTAATTATGTATTTATCTATACGGATGCATCAAACAAAGATAATAAATCAGGGTATGGTATATACATTCCGAAGATTAATTATAAATTTTCATCTAGACTTCCCGATGATATCAGTATCTGGCAGGCAGAAATTATAGCAATACAGGATGCAACACAGACTGCAATAGTAAAACATCTCAAAAATGTAATTATTTTCTCCGATTCAGTAAGTGCCATTGCCTCAATTAACGCTAATTTGAATAAAACCAACTCTGATTATTGGACGTTAAGGACAAAAAAACTAATTTTCGATTCAAATCTAAATGGACATGATTTTAGGTTGGCCTGGATTCCTGGTCACTCCGGAATTCCTGGAAATGAGACAGCAGATACTCTTGCCAATATCGGAAGAATCTTAAATGTACCAAAAAAATACACATTAATCACAAAGATTTATTTAATAACATCAAAAATAAATCTTTTGCTCGTTTTATCAGAGAATGGAAACTTAAATTAAATATCAATAAACCTATATATTCCAAAGTGCAAAATGAATTTTCGAAAAAAAGATGGTTTGATAATTTACCCTATAAAAATAGGAGACATATCACCAATATTATCAGAATGCGTACACGTCACTGTCTAACGGGAGAAATGTTGTTTAAAATGAAAAGAAAGGATAATCCAAATTGCGAATGTGGATCAGTAGAAGATCTCAATCACATTATTTTTGAGTGTCCCATCAATGCAATACCAGGTTTTGATTTGTATACAAAATTTAGTAGTATGAAGCTCAATGACCCTATAACGATCTATACAGTCTTAATCTCTCCGAAAGCAGAAACAATTGATCTTATCAATGCATTTTTAAATCATAATAAAATTAAATTATAATGCTCGACTTCACCCTCTTTCCTTACTATTCATGCCTCATATATTTCCTTTCATTGCAGTTGTTTGTCTGATATATGTGTTTCCTGGATCCTCTGTTGTTTTGTCTAATAACAGCCTTTAATCTACACATGCTATTATTTTAGCAAAAAGCTAAGACTGCTATAATAAGGGGCCACGACATGGTTTAAACCAGACGGCTCGTGGTCGCTAAGAAATCGAGCTGGCAATTGCCTTGCAGCAAAGCCATCAAGGAGAACAGAAAGAAAAAAAGGAAAACTATTTTGCTTAGTTAAGCCTGCCAATGTTGCAAGAATTTCAATATTCAATTGTTAATATTTCAGAAACAGTTAGAGATAGATAGGGAACATTATACGCAAAATATGTCTGGAATTTTTTTAAAGAATCCAAAAATGTAATAATATATTATATAAAGTATTCGAATTGAAAAAAAAACAGAACATGTCAAAATTTGTTTTTCGCGAACTTTTTAGAAGGTAATACGTAAAAAACCCTACACCCTTTGTATTAAAAATATTTTTTTCAGCATTTTTAATTACCTTTCCAGGTATGGTGCAAAATATTTAAAAAATAACCTGTACAGGGTTGCGTTCTAGAGATTCAAGACAGTATTACCAAATTCCAATCTGGCTTTTTGTAATATATGAATAGATATGCTCTTGCTTAGTAAACTCTATATAACTTGATTTGGATTACCAAATGCTTTTAATTATATTGAATCATATAGATTTGAATGATAATAGTTTAAACCATTTCACTAGCTATCTAACAAACGCAGATCAATCAAAGGTATATCAAATTGCTTGTCGAGTCGTCTTTTTTTAACTACTTCTCTCTTCAGCCGAGGACTCTGGCTTGGGTTCCCTAATATACATTACATTGTTATGCACCTCTTTTTTTGTCAACGACCTTCAGATCTGAAAATGCAATTATATGCAGATAATACTAAGATATTAATCGAGTTATTCGCGACCTAATAAATATATCAGTTCGTATATTTGAGGCTATGCACCAATTTCCGTAAAAAACGTATTAGCCTTTGGTCAAACGAATATTGTAACTTCGGCCCAGATAAACCCACACCAGATGCAAAAGATCGGCAAATTCCTCGCCAGCCACTTTAACCTTGACGTGGCGGTTATATGCGGCCTGCACCAAATAATCTGGGTATGATTATAGAATTGTTCTTCAAAATTAAAATAGTTGGTCTGCACCCATTAAATGAAAACGTGTTTTGTTGGTGGACTGGTTCAGGAATAATAAAAATTTGCAATAGCCATTCACTTTTTTTTTCCAACAGGCGGTCATGGAAATCTTGTGTTATTATGGCTGCTCTGACTTTTTTACAGAAATTTCCATAATTTGAATATGTTTCTGTTATCCTAATATAGGGCCTCAAATAGTGAAAATGTACATGCTACATTTGCCACATGACGTCATACGCGTAAGAGATCGTGTTAGTTTGTTTAAACTTACAAATTTTTAGATTTTCTCTCCACTATATTTTTGACTTGGTTATATAGAGACTCTTCGGCTCTGGCTCCAGGATGTAAACATCACAAGTGCTAGTTTAGTGACCCTAACGAAATACCTAGATAACTTGAAAACAAACCTTGTTTATTTGAACTTAAATTTGATTATAAGGTATCGGAATCGGTTGAAATAACTAAAATAAATTGGAACTAACTAAAACTAACCGAAAGTTGAGTGAACGACTAACCAAAACTAGCCAAAAGTAACAAAAAGCACCAAAACGAGCTAAAACGTATCGGAATAGGTTACAAACATTAAAATAAGTTAAAACTAACCAAAACGAGCCAAATTTTAAGGACTAGCCAAAACTAACCAAAAACATTAAATTTGATTAAAACATATCAGAACTGATTCAAATGACTAATATAAATTATAACTAGCTAAAAGTAACCGAAAGTTGATTGAATAACTAACCAAAACTAACCAAAATCAAATAAAAACACCAAAACGAGCTAAAATGTATCGAAACAGATTCAAAATATTAAAGTAAGTTAAAACTAACCCAAATTAACCAAATATTGGCGACTAATCTAAACTAATCAAAAACATTGAAATTGGTTATAACGTATTAGAACTGGTTCAAATGACTAAAATAATTTAAAACTAACTAAAATCAACCAAAAATTGATTGAACGACTAACCAAAAGTATCCAAAGGCATCAAAAGGGCTAAAACGTATCGGCACAGATTAAAAATATTAAAGTTAGTTGAATTTAACCGAACCCTGGCGACTAACTTAAATTGGCCAAAAACATTTAAACTGGTAATAACATATCGCAACCAGTTTAAATGACCAAAATAAATTGGATCTAACTGAAAGTAACCAAAAGTTGATTGAATAACCAACCAAAACTAACCAACATAACTACAATGGGTAATAACGTATAGGAGGCGGTTCAAATGACTAAAATAAATGAAAACTAACTGAAATTAACTGAAAGTTGGTTAAACGACTAACCAAAACTAACCAAAAGCACCAGAATGGCTAATTTTCAGTTACTTTTTATTTTTTTATTTATTTTAGTGTTTTTGCTTAGTCACCAAAAATTCGGTTACTTTGTATTGGTTTTAACTTACTTCCATAGTTTTAATCTATATCGATACGTTTTAGCGCGTATTGGTGCACTTAGTCACTTTTGGTTAGTCATTCAATCAACATTCGGTTACTTTCAGCCAGTTCCCATTTATTTTAGTCAACTGAATGGATTCCGATACGCTATAACCAATTTAAACGTTTTTGCTTAATTTTAGTTTGGGTTAATCGCCAAAATTCGATTAATTTGGGTTAGTTACTTATTTTAAGCCTTTAATCAGTTCCGATAGGTTTAGCCCTTTTTGGTGTTTATGGTTACTTTTGATTAGTATTGGTTAGTCATTTAATCAAATTTCGGTTAGTTTTAGTTAGTTTTAATTGATTTCAGTCATTTGAACCGGATCCGAAACGTTATGATCAATTTTAATGTTTTGGTTCATTTTAGTTAGTCGACAAAATTCGGTTAATTTGGCTTAGTTACTTATTTTAATACCTTTAATCAGTTCCGATGCGTTTTAGCCCTTTTGGGTGTTTGTGGTTACTTTTCATTAGTTTTGGTTAGTCATTCAATCAGTTTTCGGTCAGTTTTAGTTAGTTATAATTTATTTCAGTCATTTCCACCGGATCCTATATATCATAACCAATTTTAATGTTTTGGCTACTTTTAGTTAGTCGCCAAAATTCGGTTAGGTACTTAATTAAAGTTAGTTTTAACTTACATTAATAATTTTAATATGTTCCGATATGTTTAAGGCCTTTCTGGTGCTTTTGGTTAATCTTGGTTAGTCGTTCCATCAACTGGCAGTTAATTTCAGTTAGTTTTAATTTATTTTTATCATTTTAACCAGTTCCAATACGTTATAAACAATTTTAGTGTTTTTGGTTATGTTTGGTTAGTCACCAAAATTCAGTTAATTTGAGATAGTTTTAATTTATTTTAGTCATTTGAACCGGTACCGAGACGTTAAGCATTTTTAATGTTTTTGGTTAGTCACCAAAATTCGGTTAATTTGAGTTAGTTTTAACTTACTTCAATATTTTTAATCTATTTCGATGCGTTTTAGCTCGTTTTGGTGCTTTTGGTTACATTTGGTTAGTTAGTCGTTCAATCAACTTTCGGTAAAGTTCAGTTAGTTTTAATTTATTGTAGTCATTTGAAGCGGTTCCGGTACGTTATAAGCAATTTTAATGTGTTTGGTTAGTTTTAGTTAGTCGCCAAAATTCGGTTAATTTAGGTTAGTTTAAACTTAACATTTGTATTCTGTCCGAAGAAGTTTTAGCCCGTTTTGGTACTTTTAGTTACCTTTGGTTAGTTTTGGTTAGTCATTCAATTAACTTTTGGTTACTTTCAGTTAGTTCCAAATTATTTTAGCCACTTGAACAGGTTTCGATGCGTTATAACCAAATTTAATGTTTGTGGTTTGTTTTCGTTAGTCGCCAAAATTCGGTTCGTTTTGGTTAATTTTAACTTACTTTAATTTTTGTAACCTGTTCCGATAGGTTTTAGCCCGTTTTGACGTTTATAGTTACTTTTGGTTAGTGGTCCAACCAAATTTCGGTTAGTTTCAGTTAGTTCCAATTTATTTTAGTTATTTGAACCGGTTCTGACACGTTATAATCAAATTTAATGTTTTCGGTTAGTTTTGGTTAGTCGCCAAAATTCGGTTCGTTTTGATTAGTTTCAACTTACTTTAATTTTTGTAGCCTGTTCTGAGACGTTTTAGCCCGTTTTGGTTACCTTTGGTTAGTCGTTCAATAAACTTTCGGTTAGTTTCAGTTAGTTCCAATTTGTCTTAGTCATTTGAACCGATTCCGATACGTTATAATCAAATTTAGGTTTAAATAAACAAACTAACACGATCTCTCACGCGTATGACGTCATGAATGTGGCAAATGCAGCATGTACTTATTCACGATTTGAGGCCCTATACTAGGCAAACAGAAACATTTTCAATGTTAAAATGCATTTTTAGATTGTCAGACATGCAGAATTAATTGGTTAAAACAAAAGTTCCGATATCATAATAAAAAAAAAATTACCCATATGTGGCCAATATTCTGGCGGACTCTGTATAACATTAGTTGGATTTAAAACAGATTTAACTATAACACTGTGTCTGCGAGTTTTCAGATTTAATTGAATTTCGTGCTCATTCAATTTTAGAATATGCAATAATTTTGGAAATAAGTGTGCAGGAATCGGCATTAAACAACATTTATACATACCTTTCAGGATCGCGGGGTAATTTAAATAATGATTTTTCGCCACCGCTTCTAGTAGAGCAATTCAAATAAAGGCCCTTATAACCACGCATTTTTAACAAAAATAAAATTAAGATTAATTATTTTTCGTAACGCTCTCGGACTAAACGAAAAGACTCGCGTGGCTCGCGTTTAGAATCACACTAGAGCTTGCCCTGACTATTTCTTGGGATGGCTGGCCATCCCAAGGAGGCGGAGCTTTAAGCGAATTCTTGTTTCATGCGTTAGGCGGCAGGTTTCGCATCTGGTGTGGGTTTATCTGGTACTTCGGTATTACCTCAGAATAAATGTCAGAGTGGATCCATGTACCCTATACTTTAAAATTCAAATACATTACTAAATTGACATATCTTTAAGCAGAGTTCAATTAAACATTTAAATAAATTTGATTTTCTCCTAAAAGAACCCGCATTTGAGTTCTGTATGATTACTCCAGACCCAAGAATTTATAATATGTTAGGGAGTCTCCTATGTGAAATTCACTGCTCTGCATTTATTTAATTTGTTTGAGTGTTTTACCTTGCAAATGCATGTTGACTCACCGACTTGCATCACTAAATTCTCGTCCAGGAAGAATTGACTATATATGTTTCACCCTCCTCAGGGCTATGATAAACTGCACGACTAAAAATGCAGCTTTGTCTGACCATGAGGCTATTGTTTGTAAGGTTTTAGATCTTAGAAAGCCCATTAGATCAGCGCCGCGCTATGAACAAATATTTCTAGTGATAGGAGTTAGCCTTTTTGCGGTTTGGGCGCCTCTGTTGTTTGGAACAATATATGTAACCGGTCTTATCCTGTCTAACTTTCACGCCAGGCTGGTGCATCACCTGTTTGAAGTTGCCTCCCCATTGTCAGGCTTAAATCGAAGGCTGCATCGAGGAAATCTTGGCTTACAGGGGGTCTTAAAGTATCATCTAAAAATCTGCGTTCCTGCACATTATCAGAAAGTATACTGATTGTCCGGCCTTTCATCAATATTTCAATACCTATCGCTCCACATATCGTCTAATCAGGTTTGCTAGGGAGTCTTATTATGCAAATCGAAGAGTTTATAAGCCAAGAGAATGTTGGAGAATTGTCAAATTAAATACACACTAGGAGCAACTATCAATCGATTGCAAACCCAGAGGTTCCCCTTGACGAACTAAATACTTTCGGTAAAATCGCCCAGAATATCCAACAAAATTGCAATTGATCAACTGAAACTCTTGGCTACATGTCAAACATGACTATCCAAAATTCTTTTTTTTTGCCCACCGACTTGATTGAACTAAAAAGAGTCTTAAACTCTATAAAAATCAAAAACTCTTCTGGAGAGGACAAACGTTCCACAAAGATTTTCCTTAATTTGCCTGACAAGCTTTGATGACACTTGCGGACGCAATCAATGTTTAGTGAAAGATAGGTACATTTTCGAACTGTCTAAAATCAGCCAAAGTTATCCCAATTCACAATGGTGGCAGGCTGGATGAACCTTCAAGCTTCACCCATTTCTCTTCTGTCCGCTCTATCAAAACTAATTGAGAAACTAGTTAAATTTGCTGTGATGTCTTATCTGAGTCAAATAATATCCTTAGTAAATTTCATTTTGGCTTTCAGGAGGATCATAATACTGATAATGCTGTGTAAAATTTTCTTTATAATTTATGTACCCAGAATAATTTCCGCGGCAGTTCTTTGTGATCTATCAAAGACGTTTGACTGTGTTAGTCATCGGATTCTGCCTCGGAAGTTTCACTGTTATGGTTTCGGAAGCATAGCACTGTCCTGGTTTTCTTCCTACCTTAAAGGTTGTCGTCAGTGTGTCTTCGTGGGCTCTAAGTCCTCTGAGTATGGGTTAGTAACCTGGGGTGTGCCACAGGGTTCTGTTTTGGGTCCCATACTTTTTCTGCTGTATGTCAATAATCTCACAAATCACCACAGTTCTCTGGCATAGCCCTGACAATGAATCCCTGCGCTTAACCTTGTTGGCGGAACTTCAGAGAATAAAGGCTTGGTTTGATTGCAATCGCCTGTCATTTAACTCTATCTAGCATAGCCTAAAGAAGAATATAGCTGCGAAACTTAAGCGCGGCACTTTTGATAAGCGATGGCCAACTTTATCAGTATATAGTGGGGAGGAAATAAATAAATCTAACTTGACTTCTACCCCACGGCAATCTTTAGTGAAGTGAGCCGTACTCAAATTTTTTGGGACTCTATACTAAAATTGTTACTCTCCCCTATTATTTTATTTAAACTTCCACTACAAAATATATGATTGATAAAATACTGCTTATTTCGAGTAGAGAATAATGATTTTTTTAACGATTCAAAAAACTGCATAAAGAGAGCCCGATATTTATTTAAACATTACCTGAAAGAAATATTTAAAAATGTCTTTGGAAATGAAATTAAGAATGGCGAATGTAGATTACTTGTACTAAGTACAGCATTCTTGAAAGAAAAGTTAATTACTTAAACAAAAAAATAATTGAGTTACATATTATTTTGATAAATTTCGATCAATAAAACAACTCATTTATGTAGAGAATTATTTATTTTTTAACGTTATAACACACATATAATAAATTGAAATTGAAATAAACTGAAATGATTACAACTACAATAGAATATAAGCTCCAAGATAATCTTCAAATATCAACAAGATCTATACACAACAAAACATTTTTTATATGAAAGATTATATTGCACAAGTTACAGTTTTAAGCAAGTACATAATTTTGTTTTATATAAATTCTTGGCAACCTGCACAATTTTTATTAACGAATTGTGTACGATTTTGCCTATTTTTTCGTAACAGCTTTTTCATTTTATTAACTAGATAAAAATATTGTCCAGATGGTGAAATGAAAGTAAATTTTTGATCTGGCTATAGTTCACGAACTAGTTTATGCATGAAGTGCACAATTAAGCTAAATCGGTGCAACACGTATAAGGTGCTGATGAAATCTGAAATAATGGATATATCTGGATAACGATCGACTTTTACGAAAAACAACCAGCAAAAACAATGTTTTTGAGACTTACACCTTTATTGTAGAATCCGAACAGTTTATTGTCAAACGAAATGTTTTGCACTTTCTTATCTTTCACATAACCACAACCTGGAAAATATATACTCCCCACCAAACCGGCAATTTGGTATCTCTAGATAGATACTAAATAACTAAGATAAGAAGATGCAAATCGTTTCGCTCTAAGTTAAACCGATCAAATTCTACAGGGGTTTAAAGTTGCAACAATTTCAAAGTGACTGTTTGAAAACAGTTGCATTTAAATGTAAGGGATGCTATTCGACATGCTACAAGAAATATATCTAGAATTTTTAGAAGAATTCAAAAATCGGAAAATATGTCCGGCTCTTTTGGGACCTTTTATATTGAAATATAATTCAAAAATATTGTCAAACTAAAATCAACATGGCTAAATGATGAAATGGTTGTAAGACTAATAAAAAAATTAAAAACATGTTATTTCTATAAAATGTGTATACATATGTATTTTATGAATGTTTCCATATTATTAATTTTCGATTATTTTTGGACTCTTTAAAATATTTGTGAATATCTTTTATTGTATAATATACTCGTACCCGGGCATATAGTGTCATTAGGTATGTACGTGGAAAATAGTGGCATAGATGTTGGAATTTTATTTTTTGAAACTCTTTCACAAATCTGCGTACTATATTAATTCCAATTGCAAAATTTTCAAAACTATTTAGGAAAGCAGTTTCCATTGACGCAACAAAGTACACAACATTTGTATTAGTCATGTGTAAACCCCCAAACAAATGCTTGCCATCATGATGGTATGTATGCGCGGAAATAAGAATAAAAAGACGTATCGTCTAATTCATTAAATTCTGTTGCATACATTTGACAAACTGAGCAAGTATGTTTGGCTAATTATTTTTTGATCAAAAATGTACCTGTATCATTAATATTATCTATCATATTGAACCGATTTATTACAATTATTTGTTGAGTCGATAATGTTGTCTTCCATATTGGGTATATCCGAGACCTTAATAATAATTTGTGCAGTATGATTTTCACAATTTTCATTATCTTCATGCAAAATAACTTTCGGAATGCGCGAATAAACTGAATGGGAGTTGGTATCACGCAGTTTCCATTTTGCTGCCTAACTGAACCAAAAAAATTTTTCAAGCAGTCCCGCTGGAGTCTCCTTGTAAATAAAAATTGCATGTCCTCCTCTTTTAAAATGTCCCATAGCTGCATAGTAGCATTAATACTTATTTTCCACCCTTTAATGCATTTTATTCCGTTGGTAATATTTTTTCCATCAGAGTTGCGTACTATTAAATTATTAAAACTATTATAACATTCTCGAAGAAATACCGTTTGCTCTTCGGATCCCTTATAAGCATTTTGATACAATGTAGCTTCAAAAATATTGGAAGAATTAAGCATGTCAATGTCAAAAAGGTTTTTAATTTTTTCCACTAATTTTTGAGTTGCGGTCGCTTCTTGGGGGCGTTCCCCGAATCTTATATAAACATTCAAACCAGCCGCTAACGTGTTGCTGAATATTTGAGTTGCGTATTTTACTTTCATCTTTTCGAAGTTATTAGGACGAATATGTGACTGTGTAAGCTTGACAGCAGCACGAACTGGACACCGTTGATCATGTTTAAATTTTTTTTCTATATATGCCCAAGTCACAGTATCACCGTAAATTTCAAAAACATATTTAAGAAGATTATTTTGGAGAGACTTTATCAAATGTGGTATGTCAAAGAAATAAATAATTTTTTGATCTTCATGATAAAAAAATGGTTTTTCTGGTGTTACTTTTAAAATATTAGTTAACTGTACATTATTACTTCCCATATCAGATCAGACACTACCTATTGCTTTAACTCTTAAACCGATTCCCGTCAATTTTGATATTATATTACTAATAATGGCTTTGGAATGGGTTAGGACAAGTGGTGTAACACAAAAAAAGTAAGTCACATGTTGCTTTCAGTCTGATGCAATTCCCCTTATCATGACTACTGTTGCATTCAGAGCCGGTTTGAATATTTTTTCTGTATTTCCTACATACTCAAATCCAATAATTGAGTCCGTATCAGTTGCGTAAAACAAATTAGCTTTAATGCTCAATTCGTCCACGCGTAAAATGCAGAGTTTATCTATAGCTGGGAATTGATTTGTTTTCCTCTGAAGAGTGTCGAACACGAGATTATTTATTCTTGGAGGAATTTTTATATGTTCTATAAATCGTTGAAGAGTCCTTATACTTGGTAAGCAAAGTCTATAAATCAATACTTATTGTATAATTTTGAGCTGAGGAAATACAACCTCAAGCAATAATTTTTAAATTGTTTTGAAAACCACCTTCCTTGCTGCTTTTTGTTCAAATTAGAACAGTATTTAAGCACCGAAGGACAGGATTTAAATGTGAGCTGTTTAGGTATACTGTTCGAAAGTAATGTCTAAATTGCTATTATTTTCAGATTCTTCGATTTTTGTTTGAAGTTTCTGAACGTTTCTATTATATGTTTTTCTAATTCCTTTGATAATTTTCCGTAGTTTTGTTTTCCTGGGTGTTGTAGCTGTTAAAATCAAACGAGTTTGCACAGACTGCGAATTTACGGATGGTCTTGATCGGGGAGTAGCAACTAAAATATAGGTATTTTAAGTTAAAAATTTTCAAGCTCTATCTTCTCCATGTTCTCTTTATTACGGAAAACATTAAATGACCAGGTTGTCTTCTTTCAGAATATCCATAAATTAAAACGATACTTAATTAAAAAATAAACCCAAATAAGTCAAAAGGTAAATAAATATTCAAACAAACATATTGAATAATAGTTGAGAAGCTTCACGGGAGTTTTAATTGCTCTGTATAAAGCAGACTAACATGTCATATTTTTCAAAATATTCATAATTTTCGTTTTCAACCATCGTAAAAAATACAATATTACACAGAAAATATAAATTTTGCCACTGACAGGTCTTGCCAATAAAAAAATGATCATACCATTGCTCTGATAATCTCTGCCTACTAATACCAGCGAATATAAACTACGACAAGAAGGCCCACTTAATGGCCAGAAAGCGCTACAAAGGAATCGTCGTTGATTTTATTCGTTGCCTGGTAACAATCAGCAAACTCCACCGCACACAGGTTGAATTTAAATAAAAGCTGGCCATAAACGATATTTTCGTTTGCGGTATATTTAATCAAATTTATAACGAAATTATTTATAGCACTCTAATACTCTAGTTGAATTGGAAAAACACAATTGATATCTTCTGAATTGTTTGCAGCGCCCTGTCAAACTTACGTTATGTTTTTTTTTTATTATTATCACCAAATAAATATTTTGATAAAGTTTGTATTCAACTGGATGTTTCAAAAATCAGTTAACGTTTTTAATTAGTTAATATTGATAACAATACTCAAGGTATGTAATAACTAATATTTAAAAGATTTTGATTTTGTGTTAACGATTTCACCATATTTCCGAATACTAATATTCTGACAAAAGACATCAAGAAGAAAATGTTGCTCGAATTTGCCCCATCTTTTAATATTTAATTAAATTTTGGCGTTTTGGGTGATTTTAAAATTGGTTAAAGGTTTCGCACAATTTTACTGTATATTTCATTTCTATTTTGTAATACAATACAACTAAAAAATAGCGATATTATCTTATATCGAATATTGACTCGACTTTAGAATTTAGGCTTGAAAATTAATCTGACAAAAGGATGAGCTGGTCTATGGCCGCCGCGTCAAAGGTCGCCTGCCAACATGATTGTTTTATTTGTATCATGGCCTGCCGATATTCTGCTAGTATTCGCGCGGGGAAGGAGACACACGACACACCGTTGACATGCCGCCGCGGAGAGTGATCCTTCTTATCATATAGTTTTGCCCAAATACATAATAAAAAGTTGAAGAAGTAGTCCATAATTTTCTTCCTCCTACATCTAATTCTAGATGATAAGATGATACTTTCCTCCTAAGGGTTGAATTTTCCCCTCCTTACTGTGGTCTTCGGACCCGAGCTCTGAGTAGGTTTTCATTTGTAGCCGTTGGTTTGAATTATACTTTTGTGTTGTATTGTATTACGTGTTATTGTATTAACTTGAACACTTGAATAAGGGTAGATTCTTTTAGCTCTCCTGATGATGAACATTTATATGTTCGAAACATGTCGAGCTACCTGAGCTAAATTGCTCAATAAATTAAGTGGAGGAAGACTAAAAGACTTTTATTTCGCTTCTACATAATAAAAAGATAAAGACTGATGTACTATACTGCTAACGTGCTAACTCTCCGTTGAGGTTATGTGTTGGTGTTATACCTAATTGTGCAACAACTGTAGCCAGATTATCAGAAAATGACGCGTCGAAATGAGGATCTCTTATTGGCTAAATTTGTAACGTGCGCAGTTTTCCCTGTTGCTGTCTTGTTTGAGCATTTACGTTTCTCTGTTTTTTTTTGCTTCATATGTTGTACTGAAAGTATTTTCAAATGTCATTTAAATTCAAGTTTAAATTACCCTTAACGCAATGCATTATTAAATTGGATTTTAAAAGCTATATCTGTTGTAAAGTCATCGTTACGGGTGGGCAAGAAATTGAATAATCGACTAAATTCTTAATATTTTAGCAAATAACTGAATAATCGATTAATCGAAATAATCAATTATCGATATTTTCTGAAATATTAATCGATAAGTCGATTAATCGGTAATTTCTTAAAAGTGAATCGAATAATCGATTATTGTCGCCCACCCCTAATCCCATAATATTGTAGTAAGTGAAACTGAAGGTGAAATTTTGGTAGAATCATTATTGCTGATGCAAGACTGATGTTATTATAAAAAGAGTAATAAATACTTTGGCTGAATCAGCAGATAAAAATTTATAATTTAGTTTCAATTTGTAAATATGGCTTTGATATTACCTTCGGATATTCAGAATATAAGCAAGGGTTTTTGAACAACAGCTGCACTGACGCTTCTATATTTTTTACTAGTTGCGTCCCTATTAGATCAATTTATAAAAATAGCGATAACTCTGAAATACATGTGTGGCAAAATTGCAGGCCCTCATCAACGCGTTTCTGTCATCCGCTTAACATTCATTTTGCTCGTGAGACTCCTGAATTAACCGTTGCAAAAACAAAATTTGGATCATCGAATTCAAAATTTAAAACCCTTTTTTTTACAACGAAGGAGCCCTTAATTTTCAAAATCCTTTTTTAAAACGATTTAAGAACATACAAATGATTTTTATACATGATTTTTATCGTTAGTGATAATTGATACTCCCTATATATAAATACAGATGATGAGCAAAAAATTCAACAATTATTTGTCTAAAACACGATATATTAAACGTGTAATACTTAATAACTTTTATGTCTTATTTCTGGTAAACCTTATTATGGCCAGCTTTCCTAGATTTTTCGACCAGTGTGCGCCGGGTCCAAAGGTCACATGCCAGTATCATGCTAGTTGTCGCGCGGGGAAGGAGACATACCATTGACGTGCCGCCGTGGAGAGTGAATCTTCTTATCGTAGTTAATATTCGCTGCTAATACTTATAACGTTGTTTAAAAGATAATGCTTATACTATACTCATCAAGAGTGTCGCATAGAGATACATTTTGTGAAATTATGAATTTTAGGCTTATTATTTCAAATACATATCATGTATTATATATTTTTGAAAAGCTTAAAAAATTTTCATTCAAACGAAAGAAAAATATATAGGGTCTTCCATTAAAAAAAAGACATAAGTTTGATTTATAGCTAAAAATTGGCAGCTCACAGCAAAAATCTGACTACGCCACTGGGTTCTACGTAAAAAAGTATATAAGAGCAAGTTTTTAGCTTTGCGATATGTTAAAGGATAACGGAGATACGAGGGGGGTCCCAAAATGCATTATTTTCAATGTCGCCCTGTATCTCAGAAACGAAGCGGGCTATGAAGATTTTGTTTATACCATCGTTCTTTTCACAAAAAAGTAGCAAAGTATTGCGAAAACCGCAACTCTCTATCTTTACTCGTAAGTGAGATACCCCGTAATATCATCGAAAATGGGACACCCTGTACAGTGTTGTATGAGGTATGTCTTTTGGGCGTATATGCGGATAATAATATGATAGCATTGGGGCGTTAATAAAGTTGAGCTGTGGGTCAAAGTATGGTCAATGTTTATAACCCATGTCGTATGGCAGGAGTTGTTTGCCTTGGTGCTCACTCACTGGACCGTTGTCTTCCATCTTCAACGGGTTATAATTTCGAAGCATCATAACTTGATACCCATTTTATAACTGACGTATTATTTGTGGTAAGTGACAGGTACCACATTTAAGTACCCTAGACTAACATTTTATTATCAAATTTAGTAGTCAATAATAAATGGTATACGGTAAATAAGGTTAAAAAGTACTATTACTGACGTGCTTTTGATCACAAGTAAAGCAGGGTTTTTAAGGGATTTTGATATTTTAAAGGTTTAGTTGGTTTCATTTTAGTAGGCACTAGGTTTGCTATGCTAAGTTTAAATAAATGTAAATAGGGATAAATGAACGAAATTGAGACTGCAAGGAATTTGTAAATATTTTATTTTTGAAGTATCAATATATGTATTAAAGAGTTTCTGTGGTTTACTTTACTAGAAGAAAATTAAGTTTAGAAAAAAAAAGAAATATCATGAATCTTACGATCCCAAATTCTAAGGGAGCTGGGTACTACGAAAGAACACAACGTAACAGGATGGGTCCAAAATAGGTTTGCATAAGTTACGATCACGAGTCTGACTACCGACATTCAGAAGGTAATTAATAAAACTCGACTAGTCGGTAATGGTGTCACACAAGATCAAGAAGAAATGATTAAAACTAACCCCGAAAATATCAAAGCTCTGTTGTATGTTATGCTTATCATACATTCGAAACAAGGGTGAGTTAATCCAAATGTTATTTCTAGGAGTAACGTGATAATAAAAAATCCTGGGATTTCTTGTAGAGTAGGAAGGCACATTAATTGATAAGAACAAAAGAGATGAATTATCAATCTGTGAGTTCAACAATTTGTATAGGTATAATAAAGTATTTATATACCTTCTATTTGATAGCGTTTGCATCTTGCACTAACAGACTTGGATATTGTTGTGTCATACGAATCAGTTTCCCTATAATACAAAAATCGTAGGAACCTATTTTGTAGCTTCTCAACAACATAACTATGCCATTGATAAAAGGGGCTCCATGCAACTGAAGCGTATTCGAGAATACTGCGCACAAATGAAAAATACAACATCTTAATACAATTAATATCTCTAAATTCTCTAGTGTTTCGCACAACAAAATCGTACATCCTAACTGCTCTACTGGCAACATCTGAAACATTTTTACTAAAAGTCAATTGACTATCAAACAATACTCCGAGATCCCTAAATTCACTTAATCTTGGCAACACAGATCCATTAATACTAGAGTGAGCCATGATAGTGTGGTACTTTCTGGTGTATGTGACAACACTACATTTCTCAATGTTAAAAAACACGATTTTCCACCGACCAGTCATTCAAACCATTGAGGTCCTCTTGAAGCAACAAGGCGTCCTCCCGACTGGAAATGTCCAAGTAAATCTTCAAATCGTCTGCAAAGAGTAAGCATAAAGAATGCTGAATGACATCAAAAATGCCATTAACAAAAATCAAAAATAGAAGAGGTCCAAGGTTTAATCTGAGGTTCAATCCCTGTGGAATGCCCGAAGTTGCAATAAACGGTTCGGAGTAGTGGCCCCTTATGCTCATGTATTGTGTCCGGTTATTCTAATACGACTCAAAAAAAAATCATAACAGAATCACTAAAGTCAAACTCGTTGCCAAGTCTCCTCAGCAAAATTGAATGAGGAACTGTGTCGAACGCTTTCGTAAAGTTAGTGTATACAACGTCAACCTGACCTCGACGACCCAAAACATCAGAAATGTACTGGGTAACATTAATCAAGTTGCTAGTAGTTGATATCTTCTTTAAAAAACCGTGTTGATGAATTGAGAGTTTACCCGATACAGAGCCATACATCTGCTTATATATAAGGGATTCAAAGATCTTAGCCGGGGCTGATAATATGCTTATTGGCCTGTAATTTAGAATATTCTCGTTATCTCCCTTCTTGAAGACTGGACAAACCCTAACCTTCTTCCATTTGTCCGGGAAAACATAAGTTTAGTGTCAATGCATAAATTGAAGATATACAGTAAAGGGGTCAAGAAAGCCTCCAAACATCCCTTAAGAACGTACAAAGGAACCCCATCCAAAACGATTGACCTCCTCACTTTAAGCGTTTTAAATATTTCAAGCATGTTATCCTCTGTGCTACTCAGATTCATGTTCAATGACCAAATGCGTTCAGACACATTCCGATCACTAATCCCTGCATCCACACCATAGACACTAGCAAAGTGGTCTGCAAAGGCGCCGGCAATGGCAGCTCCACCGGAAAACTTTTCATCCCCAAGAACATCTTATCAGGAATGAATATGCTATCTCTTTTGCCATTGATAAACTGCCAGAAAGATCCAGGGTCAAAGACAATGCCCCTCTGCATGCGGACCAGGTACAAGCCGTATGCTTGCATAATGTTAGCAAAGAGTATATAATGTAAAGAGAAGACAGCCGGCGAATTTCCTTTGATCTTTCGTCAGCGGTTTCAACGACCTCGTCCCTTTAACTCGGAGATATCGCGACGTTGCCGGATGTAACTTTTTATCAAGGCGGGCGATGTTGACGTCAAGTCAAACAAGATGGCGAATAATCGATTTCATCACAGTGGGTCCAAATAACGAAAATGAGGACAAAATTTACTAAATATCTAATACTTTCTGCTTAGATAAAATTTTATATCCGGTGATTTTCATTGAAATTCTCTGAATTTGTTTAAACTTTTGCATTTTCTTAAAATCTCAGTGCTCAACTTATTTTAATTAAAAAATGTGATAAAATTTAGTTTTTTAATGTTTCCGGCGAATTTTTATCACAATTTATTCAGGACGTCTAAGAGCTTTAATTAATCAAATAAGAATTTCCTTCAGTTTAAATTAAAAAGGTGTAATCAATATTTTTCGATTATTTTAAAGGAAAGTTTCATTCAAAACATAGAGGGGATAAACTCTTAGTATGTAGATAAACCAACGAAAAAGTAAATTCTATTCGAAATCTCACTTCAAGCTTCATATTCACTTCCGCAAATTTCGCCTTTTTTTGACAGTTGTTGATTTTTCGCGCGAATGTAAGTCTTGGTCCATACACGTTGACGCGAAATTTTGTCGACGAATATTTGCTAAAAAGTTCAAATAGTTTTAACTTTTTTGCGAATTTATGCTTTAGAATATGTTTTATAGGTTAGGTCCAAGTAGCGGAAGATGTAAGCAGATTAGTAATATATTTTTAAGTCTAGAATGGGTTCAATTAATCTCATTTCTGCAACTAAATTGCAAAAATCGCATTTTAAAAATATATTTCTAACCGAAAATTTTCTTTTCTGGTGTCATTTAGCTGGTGGGTATTTCGTAATTTTAGGATAATTACCAAAAGAACGCAAAGGGAACATAAAATAATATCTCCACCGAAAAAAATTATAATTAATATTATTATCCAATGGTCAAAGTATCTATTCTACAATTTAACTAATGAACCCAATGCCTGAATAGAATAAACAAATAAATATAGCAAAGCAGTCAAGAAATTTGATGTTAATTCACAATTATGGTAGAATTCGTAAAAAATAAAATTTTTCGCCGCGAATAATTTTAAAGCTGAAAATGATACTTTATGTCAAAAAATGCGAAATTCGCGAAAGTGAGTTTGAAGCTTAATTATTTAGAGTAGAATTTTCTGAATATTTAGTAATGAAATTAAAACAATTAATGTTTTATCAGAAATCCGAGGATTTTTTGAGAAAAGCCATGAAAAATGCATGTATTGCAGGTAAGCAAAATTTTACCGAGTGATTATTAAAAGATTCTATTAAATGAATTGTGTTACATATCATAATTAAAATTTACACACCTAATTTCGATTACACAATATGAATTAAAAAACTAAACCAAACGCCTCCCTAATAAATCTAAACTTGACCTTTACGGAATATATTTAACCCATTGTGTTGGCTGATCGTCCTTGCTTGACGATTGTGTCCGATATAATCCGATAACATACGAGGCGCCCTTTAAATCGGAGTTCTCATCTATCCCTCTCTAATTTGATTGCTCTGTCTTACTGTCCTCTCTTTACATTATATACTCTTTGATGTTAGTTTTAATTATTTTTCTGACATAATGAAACTGGTTGTAGATTCGGTCTGAGAAACCCCCTTTTAAGCCTATTCCTTAACTTCTCTTTAGTTGCAATTAATTTTATTGTTTGGTTATTGAACCAAGGGGAATACTTTTTGAAGGCTTATACTTAGGAACAGTAACATCAAAAAGTTCATAATTTTTTTCATAAAATATCCCAACCGCCACATTCACAGAGACAGCTGATACAAAAGTTGAAAGCCAGCCCTTCTAAAATTATATATACCTGAAGGAATTATCCAGCTTAAGTTCTTTCTGTTTACCAGTCACACTGTAGTTGACACCAACATGAAGTGTAGGGTGGTAGTTGTCCCCCGGGACCAAGGGATCATGCGATCGAGTGACAATGCAATCAAAAATCAAATGTACTGATCACCAGATCAAGAAGATTACCATGACCATTCAGAATTGTGTTATGTTGTTTCACATTCATAAAAGAAATTTTAACTTTTTTAATCATAAAAAAGAAAAATAGAATAGAATGTAAAAGCACTAGTTTTAAAAGACGTTTAAGCGCACTTGTTCGATATTTTAGTTTATGGTTTATGGTTTATGAATTCAGGATGTATTTACCCAAAGACCTACTTTTATTCTAAGACCTGATTTGTCAAGTTTAGTAAGGCTTATTATTTATGCTACAAATCATATCAAAAAACGGCAAATCTCAAGGCACTTATTCATATAAGTAGATCAAGGATGATAAAGCAAGTAGCGTAACGCAATCGTTCAGACGCACAAAAGTCACCGTAATAATCTCATGAGATATACCGTTATGCACATGACAATATGTTCTGTTAGTAAGCATTAATCAAAATTACATAAAGAACAACTTTACTTGATAACTTTCTGAAGTTTACTCTACCCCAAAAAATATTCACATTTAAAAAAAAAGTACATTAATATTTTATTTATTTAAAAAAATATTTCATGGCTTTATAAAACGTTAAGGGATAACGCCACCAGGGTCGTATTAAGGGTCCAAGGCGCCCTAGGCTAGTCGGTCCTCGGTGCCTCCCCTTGTTTTTGATAGTTTACTTTTGCTGCACTAATAAAAATCGTCTCTTAATAAAAATTAAAACAAGTCTATTGAAAAAAAAATATTACTTTATTTTTCGACATTTCATTGAAGCAAATTCATTAATTATGTGACAAAAGTAATGTTTGGACCAATTCGGATTCAATTTAGTGTTTTTTACGCTGTTGTCGTTGTTGCTTCCTTGGAGTATTTTTCGAACATTTGTTTTGTCATATTGTTCTCATGACTGCATACTACTTCTAATAAAATTTAAAAATATAAATATTCTATCTATATAAATTTGACAACAGCGTAAAATTATTCCTCAATTCCCAACTGCCTAGCTCTTTTTGCGAGTGTTGGGTAGGGGCTAGCCGCGTGCGGTGTTTTTCTATTGGAAAAATAATTTATTTTTGGGGTGGGACTCTCCTCTATGGGCCTACCCACTAAAAACACACCATCTTCTCTTGATACCAGTGCCTAGGCACTCTTACATCATCCTTCCTTGGCGTGTTGGCCTTCTGATGTCCTCGATGTTGTTAGGCGAAGTGTATTGCGTGTTTTGGTAGATGTTACGGATTGGTGTTAGTGGCTTAGCAATATTTTTGGGTTTTTTCTCTGTATAATTAGTTTTGATTTTTTATTTTTGTATTTATTTTTGTGTTTTGATGGGTATTTGTGGCACGCTTACGGTGGCTCCCGCAAGCTTTTGAGCCTTGCCCTAGCTGGCCGGTCTTCCCCGTCAAATAGTGTTGTGATTAGTGGATTTGTGTCATGTTTACTTGTTCCAAGAACCTAACATATCTATTTGTTAAATGTTCTGGAATTGTTTCGACTTTTAAGTCGGCGTGTATGTTCGTGTTGCGAATGTACCATGGTGCGTTAGTGATTTGTCTTAGTGTTTTGTTTTGGAAAACTTGTAGTTTCTCTTGTTTGTCTTACTTGTGTGTGTATGCAATAGCTCCATAAAGGACTTTGGGCTTGATTACTTGGTTATAAATTAATAACTTGTTTTTGATTGAAATTTTACTATTTCTGTTAATTAGAGGATAAAAGGCTTGCTTTGCTGCAATGCCTATGTTAATTTTGCTTTGAATGTGTTGGTTAAATGACAGTTTGCTATCTAGGGTCACCCTTAGATACTTAAGAGTTTTGTTCCACCTTATCTCGGTGTCTCATAATTTTAAATTTGTGGGTAAATTACGTATTGTGCTAATGAGCATTGCCTGTGTTTTATTGTCGTTGATTTTGATATTTCAAGTTTCTGCCCAGTCATTTATGGAATTTAAGTGTTGTTGTGTGAGTATTTTGAGTATTGCGGTGTTTTGAGTGTTGAGTATATGCAGATGTCATTTGTTTTTTCGATGTCGAGGGCTACAACTGCGGTTGATGCCTGCCTCTGTAGTCTTTTAGTGGCTTCCTCGACAGGTCTGGCACGCTGCAGTTCCAGTGCCGTGATTTTTTTCTAAACCCAAATTGTTCATTTGGGATTAAATTGTATTCTGTATATGTTTAATATGTTTAGTATGTTTAGCTTGCTCAGAGTTGAGAGCAAACTAATAGGTCGCCAGTGTTGTGGAAATGTTAGGTTCTTGTTTGATTTTGGTATGAGTATAACTTTGGTTATGTTGTCTAGTCTCTTCTGGGTCCTCGTTTGTTTCTGTCATGATTGTTCTGTAAGATTTCTCTATAGCCGCTTCGTGGTCAATATCTTGCGCGCCATCCCCCAAGGTGAACTGGGACTCCAGCGAGTCTGCGAAGACCTCGGCCTTCTCTTCGCTGAAGTACACCATACCCCTCAAGCCATGGATCGCCGGATATATCACTTTGCCTTTGTGTTGCATGGTTTTAGCTATTCTCCATAGAGAGTTGTTTTGTATGTTTAGTGTTGTTAGGTATTCGGTCCATTTGTTGTTTTTGTGATTTTTTATGTCATTTTGATAGTGTTTGTTAGTCTATTTCCTTGTCTGTTAAGGTGTGCGTTGTCTGTTAGTTTAGCTCGTCTTTTCAGTCTGTTTCTTGGTCTTATGTTTTGTTTTATGTTTTCTGGTAGTGTATATGGGTTGTTTTGTCTTGTGTGTACCGTTTTCTTGGCTATGTTTAGTGCTGCTTGTATCTCTTCAGTAAACTTGGGACATGACTGTCCAGCTCCTCCTTGGAGTTCATGTGTGGTAGTGCTTGTAAGTTTTCTATTAAGCGTTCTTTGAAAGTGGTCCATTGAATGAATGTTTGTGTGTGAGCTTGAGAGTTTTCGTGTGTATTGTTTATTGTAATGCCAGCGGAGAATGATCTGATGCAGATAAATCCTCCAAATTGTCAATCACAATATTGTGTAGTAAATTTTGTGTTATGGCGATGTCTAGTATGTCGGCTGTATCAGCGCGGAAGTGTGTTGGTTCGGTGGGAGCGAGTATAATGTAATGTACTGTTTCTGCATCCCCAGGACCTGTGTTTTGCGCAGCCCGCATCGACATTGAAGTTATATAGCAAAATCAAAATAAAAATGATCTCTTGAAACAACTTTCTACAGGCTGCCAATTACTTGAACACAAATTAAGTTTGTCAAATCCGTCATAAGCTTATTGGCAGACTTTTTCACGAGCACAATAGTAACGCCTGCTCATGTAATCTTGTAAAAATATCGTGTAACTGAGAACAATTATTTATACTCTGCCAAGCACAAGTTAGACTCAGTCACAGATTTTAATCTGTGACTCAGTTATCAGTAAAGCTATAACAATTTTACTAGGCAGACGTTTTGCAGATGTATAAATTTCTCAGACGCACTACTTAATTAACAACATTTTTATGATAACTCGGAACAACTTTTGACACTCGGCTTCTTAAATAATTAAAAACTTTTTCGAAAAATATGATATCTAGAACTATTAGAGGACGAATTCGAATAGTTTGAAATCTAGGCAGACGCAGTTAAACTTGTAAAGAAAAAAAAATTGGCAATCTTTTACAGTCTTCCTTGTGTTCTTGAAATATTTAGTTACTAAATAAGCGTAATGGTAATATTTAATGACAGACGATTTGTCAAAGTACAAGTGGAAAAAAAATGTTCCCAAAAAATTGATCTCAAACAACAAATGGAACAATCTTTTCAGTTTGTCATTTTTTTTTCTTTACCTTACTTATAAACTGAATATGGAGAAGCTATAAAATATAAAAAATTTACTTTATTTTAAATCACTGTAAAACTATTTTTTTACAGTGTGCTACTATTTTTTTATTAATATTGATACTTGCACTTAGTGTATATATGTGTACAAGCATAATTATTGTAGAAACATTCTTTGATTAAAAGACAAAAACAGAAGTATTAGGTTCAATTACAAAATATAAATAATGTATTTAATATCAAATTAGAAGATATGTATACCCCAAAGTTCAATCACTTTCTGCATCTTTTTCAGAAATATTTAATCATATTTTCGTCAAATTTCATAATGTTCTACACAATCCATACTGTCGTCACTGTCCATCTCATCATCATCAGCCTCGTTCTCATCATCATTAGCCTCGATGAGGATACCGTTTATTTCTTATCACTCTCGGCTGTACTCGACGATCTCCGTAGCTTAAGCGTTGGTTTACTATTTTAGAATATTTAATATTTCACTTCGCGCATGGCGCTTCGCTCACTACGGGGGCTAACCCAAGGCAAGCCCAAAATGAAGAAGAAAAGAATTTTATCATAACCTTAAAAAAACACGTCTTGTCACCGACGCGACGGGAATCGAACCCGGGCCGCCATATATGACCACTGCACTAAAAGACCTGTTGGAAGCGATCAATTGGACATGGGAAAATTCCACGCCTTTCAGAGATGGTCGAGCACAGCCGAGAGTAATAAGAAATGAACGGTATCCTGCCTCGATATCCTGGTAAACATTTTCATCATCGTCTCAAGAATCTAAGCAACACAAAAACATTTGGTTAATTGTAACATGCAACTAAATAGAGGAATTTTTGAAAGGAAGTATCAAAAGTGTCAAATGGTTCGAAAAATTGGTGACAAAAAACAAATTGGAACGCAAATTATTTTATTTAGTTATCGATTTATAGTTTTCATATACTTAAAATAAAAAACGTTTTCGAATTTAAATTCAAATACAAATATTACTTATGTCCTTTTTAAAATTTTATATATTTGATTAATATACGCTTAAAACAGTATCTAATACTTTTTTTTAATACTTTTAAAAATAATTTTAATATTTATATTAGCAATTTAGGGGAACGAGTTGTAGAATTGCCTAAATGCAAATTAAGTAGTATTGTATTTACCTTCCATATTTCGAGATGCTATCACTGGCAGCACGATTTCCTTTATGTTTTCCGGGGTTTCGGGTCCTTCGGACCACTTTAAGGTGGAATTTCCCACGTCATTCAAACTCCATCCATAATTGGATGGATCCAATGCTGATAGACTGTTTTCTGGATGGACTCAAAATTTGTTGATCCAATTCTCTTGAGGTGGCAGATTGGACGAATTAAACTGGAAGCCATATCGCAGAATAAAAATCCACGTTTACGCACAGCAGCAGCGATTCTCAATGTCGTCAACATTGCCAGCTTTCAACGCTTGTAATTAAAAACTATTTAAAAAATTATCTGCGTTTTCGGATATCGGATAGACAATAATGTACCAATATTAGGTAGAATTCCGTGGAATTATTAAATTAATACTTAATTTTATCGAGGAAGGTAGCAATTAGTAGGTAATAACAGTAGTTGCTTAAATTCTCTGCTTTTCCCCAGTAAATTAATACTGACCCTTGTACATTCACAAATTATCTGCTTTTGAGTATTTTGATTATCCAGTATTTAAATATTGTTAGAAAAAAAAGGCAGACTAAAAAATGGCAAATTTTTTTTCTTTACAAGTTAACAAAAGTTTGTCCGTATTCTGTATGCGCTGGATTCGTCTGCCAATATTTTTATTCTATATTAAACATTATAAAGTTTATATCTAATCTAGTTTGAATCAGTAAAAACTTGTTCCGAGTTATCATAAAAATGTTGTTAATTAACTAGTGCGTCTGAGACATTTATACATCTGCAAAACGTCTGCTTAGTAAAATTGTTATAACTTTACTGATAACTGAGTCTAAAATCCTAAATTTAGTTGCTACTGAATGGGAGAACTTAGACTACTGTTCTAATCAAATCAAAATCACTGCTCAACGAATGTTGTACTACGAAATTATAAATTGTATTTCCCTTCAATTAAGTACTCGTTTTAATAATCTTCACGATTTAGATTTCCTTCACTAGTAGATTCCTCAAAATCTACTGAATATGTAAAGAATTTTGCCGAAAAAGCATTTGATTGTTTATTTAAAATTCATCCAAATGTTTTTGAAAGAGACCGGCTAAAAACCGGGAAAAAAATTATATGAACTTACAATGTTATTTTCACTTCGTCTATATGAATCCAGGAGATTGCCCACATATTGTGGGACACTATATTTTTAGGACAGGTTGTACATGGTATATAATAAACAATATTTGATCTTTTCGTAACCTGTGTTTTCGGTTTTAATTTGGTAAACAGTGAACTTAATGTATTATGTGTTTTGTGACATGTAATAATGTTGTGCTTCCCAAAAATGTATTTAATTTTTTTTGAAAGACCGTTTGTATACGGGAGTGCTACGTATGTCAGATGAAATAAAGATGTAAAAATGGGCAAAAAATATTTGTAAGGGTCCGGAATATTGACCATTAAAAAACCTGGTCAACACAAACGAAATTAAAACTGATACTTTAATTTTGGTAAAACCATGTCTTATGGGGCCAAGTTAAATTGGATCCTTTTTTAATGCTAAATGCCTTTTTATTTTCAAAGGATTTTTTATCATTGTTGGATATATTATGGCCTAAGATATTAGATTCAAAAAGAACTTTGTGAAGCGGGTCTACTTCAGTGGCGTACATTAAAATTTAAAATATATATTTTTTTATTTTAAAAATTTTAAGTAAATTCAAAATATCTGTACGCCACTGAAGTAGACCCGCTTTGCAAAGTTCTTTTTGATCCTAATATTTTAGGCCATAACATATACAAAAATGGTAAAACATTTTAAAAAAATAAAAAGTCATTAAGCATTAAAAAAAAGGACCAATTTGATTTGGCCTACAAAACATGGTTTTAGCAAAATTAAAGTATACATTTGATTTTTGTTTGTATTGACCTGGTTTTTTAATGGTCAATATTCCGAACTGTTTTAAATATTTTTGCCCATTTTTACAGCTTTATTTCACTTGGCCGATTTTTGCAGCGACTTGAAATACATTGGTTTCGAAAAATACCCCATTTTCTCTACGCCACTCAAGTAGACCATCTTTGCAAAGTTCTTTTTAATCCCAATACCTTAGGCCATATCCAAAAATGATAAAAATCCAACTTTTATTCTTTGAAAATAAAAAAGTTATTAAGCATTAAAGAAGGTTCCAATTTAATTTCGCCCACAGTGTATACAGGGTGCTACAAATTCCAGTGCATGCATGGGGATCTCAGGAACCGTAAGAGATACGAAGTCGGTTAAATTAAGGCAAATTTGTGCAATTTAATGCCCAACAAGATGCAGTTCGTAAAAAACCGAAAAACAGCTAATTTATTTTTATTTTTTCCTGACTTTATTTGAAGAGATAATATAACATAAACTTAACATTATTATTGCCACTTTTTCCCCTTTATAAAATGGCAGAATCAAATTTTAAATCTGACGTTTCGTTTCCAGGCCCCCATCATCAACTTCATTTTTTTAAAAACGGACCTGGATTTTTTATTTAATTTTTTAGAAGCCTTTGATCTTTCAAAACCAACAATGTATCACACTTATCAATATATCAACAAATCTAAATTTTTCCATAAGAGATAATGTGTTAGACAGAGATGGAGGATCTATTCTGACCCGATTTCACTTATGAGAATATTTGTTACCGCTATTGGACAAATGTGATACATCGTTAGTTTTGGGAGATCAAAGGCTTCTAAAAAATTAAATAAAAAAACCAGGTTCGTATTTAAAAAAATGAAGTTGATGGTGGGGCTCGAAAACGAAAAATCAGATTTAAAATTTGATTCTGCCATTTTATAAAGGGGAAAAAGTGGCAATAATAATGTTAAGTTAATGTTATATTATATCTTCAGATAAAGTCTGGAATAAATAAAAATTAAATGGCTGCTTTTCGGTTTTTTTCGAATATCTCCGGAACTATTCGGAATTTTTCAAATTTCAAAACTGCATCTTGTTGGGCATCAAGTTGCACAACTTTGCCTTAATTTAACCGACTTCCCGAGATCCCCATGCATGCACTCGAATTTGTAGCACCCTGTATATAAAATGGCAGTATGAAAAGTTAGATACGAATTGCCACAACTATAATAAATCTTTCTCTAAACAAAAAGCAATCAAACTTCCGCAATACAACCAGATCAACCGTTAACAAAAAATCACTTAACAATGAATCTCTCTTTTCAGGTTCACACAATAAACGATTACTTCAAAAATTGGATTGAACCATAATGAGGGCTCCGTGGGCCCTATTGCAGTTGGAAAGAAGAATAGTGCAATGACATCAGGCAAAATATGGGCATTGAGTGTTTTAATATTATGTGGCATTTGCATCAGTGGTCTAGATGCCCAAAAAGGGTGTCCTATGCCAAAGGCAATATTGCCTTGTAGATGTTTAATACGAGCGGAGGAATATCAGATATGGTAAGTACGACTATTGTGAATAAATTATATCTATCTAGTATTTGCTCCAATACACTGCAAGGTAAAACCAAAGGAAACCCCAAATTATTATTTTCTTTCGTTAAACTTTAAAATATTCAAGATGCGACTTTTTGCCTTTGCAGACTTTGCAAATCGATGATCTTAATATTCCTTCGGAAACCAATTCTTCGTATAATCAGTGGCGTCGCGAGCATCTTTTTTCCGGAGGGGGGCAGCCCCGGCTCCAGGGGTGAGGCGGCGAGGCAGCCGCCTCGGGCGGCCGATTTTTAGGGGCGGCCGTTTTTATTTTTTCTATAAAGTTTTAATGTGTTTGTATGTAACAGGGTAAACACTCTCGCAATGAATACCTATACATATTTAATTTTTTTACTGAAATGTTTAATCTAAAAACCCGTACGAAAAACAAAATTAGGCAAATTATTTACAAATTTAATGCCGACCGCGGCGGTCTTTTAACACGTCACAAAATAATTTTCTAATGAACCTAAGTCTTGAACCTAATAACGTTGGCTTAATTTTAAATAAGTGGGGATACGAAAACGTATAATGTATTATTTCATAGTTAAATCGCTAGTTAATATGTAAATTTAAAAATGTTATTAAAATTTTCCTAGTTTCATTCGGTACCTTTTTATACAAATAAATAGTATCGTTATATGGTGTTCAGCTAAAACAGTGGAAGCCAGTGAGCTAAGGCTCTAGGGAACCGCCATCCCTACTTGGATAATTAAATATTTTAAGTAGTTTTTGACAAGGATTTTGTCAATCATATCAAAAAAAGGGAAAATGTATGTAACGAAACCTATTTTTTTAATGAAATATTTTTGCTGGGCGAATTTCTAATTCATTATTTTAGGCCGTTTGACCTTGAAAATTGTCAAAATTTTCGCCTGCGGCGCATTTTGTTGCCTCCAGCACTCTACCGCGCAAACCCTGCAAATGTTTCGATTTTGCTTCCCCTGAGCAGCACTGCCTCTTTAACAGGTCACGAGCCGCCACTGTTCTCTAGAATGGACAAAAGTTCCTTAATTTGTCTGTTGTAAGGGGCGGCCAAATCCGGCTCGCCTCGGGCGGCTTAAAGCCTGGAGACGGGGCTGCGTAAGGCCCGCATTTATTTCAGGTGGGCACCATTTTGCCGCGGCCGTAGGCGGATGTAAATCCGCCGAATTCGGAAAGTTTTCGGGGTTCCATGCCCAATGCTCGCCCAAAAGTCGTTAAAGTTGTTAAAAAAACAAAAAATTCGTCAAATGGAAAACGAGTAAAAAGCTTAAACATGATTTACATTAAATAAAACCGGTTTTCCCATATATACAGGGTGAAACAAATTCGCTTCTCACTATTGGGATCTTGTAAACGGTAAGAGATACAGGAAAGTTTAAAGTCGGGCAAAGTTGCGGAATTTAAAGGTCATTGATATGCCGTTGAGAAATTAAGAAAATTCCAACTACTTCCGGAGATATCCGTAATAAACCGAAAATCAGCTATTTCATTTTTATTTTTTCCTGACTTTATTTCAAGATATAATATAAAATGAATTTAACATTATTATTGCCACTTTTTCTCCTTTATCAGATGGCACTATCAAATTTTAAATATGACTTTTCATGTCCGGGCCCCCATCATCAACTTCATTTTTTTAAATACGGACCTGGATTTTTTATTTAACTTTTTAGTAGCCTTTGGCCTCCTTAAACCAACGATGTATTACACTTATCAATAAATCAACAAATCTAGATTTTTTCCATAAGAGATAATGCGTTAGACAGAGATGGGGCGATCTTTCTTTACATGATTTTACTTATGAGAATATTTGTTACCGCTATTAGACAAGTGTGATACATCGTTGGTTTTGGGGGACCAAAGGCTTCTAAAAAATGAAATAAAAAGTCCAGGTCCGCATTTAAAAAAATTAAGTTGATGATGGGGGCCCGGACACGAAACGTCAGATTTAAAATTTGATACCGCCATCTTATAAAGGAGAGAAAGTGGCAATAATAATGTTAAATTTATTTTATATTATCTCTTGAAATAAAGTCAGGAAAAAATAAAAATGAAATAGCTGATTTTCGGTTTATTACGGATATCTCCGGAAGTAGTCGGAATTTTCTAAATTTCTCAACGGCATATCAATCACCCTTCAATTGCGCAACTTTGCCCCAATTTAAATTTTGCTCTATCTCTTACCGTTTACGAGATCCCAATAGTGAGAAGCGAATTTGTTTCACCCTGTACAGTGTTAGGAAAAATTACCAGAATGGTCGATTATTTCGAAATATGGGGTCATCGAAAATGTCATATAAAAGTTGCAGGATTTTTAAAAATCAACATATCCGTATTAAATTGGTATATACAGCGTCGCCCACAAAATTGTGGAAAATGATAGCTATATTTTTTAAATTGAACAACCCGTTTATTTTCATTTATTTTGATTGTCCAGTCAATTTTGAAAATTTTTTATTAACCATACTTTATACCTAAATTCATTAGTTTCCTACATATCATAGCACTTTGATCAGTTATAAAACACAAAATACATTTCAATAAACAATTTTATAAGTTAACTTCAAAAAAAGAACGATATATCAGATCATGGAAAAAGGCTCTATTTTCTACCCCCATTTACTAACTGACCCGGCCGGCCCCTCCTTGGCGACGCCACTACGTATAATGCTGATCTTTTTCAGTTTTTTCTTTGACCTATTGTAAACGTGTCTCTTTGACTAAGTGAAAAGAGCGTATGTAAGTATATCTGAAAGTCCCAAGTTTCATTTATGTTACGGATAAGTTTGATTATAAGGTGTAGGCAAATTATTTGGAAATTTAAACGGTTTCTTTATGGTAACTTTGGATCTAAATACGCTGGCAACACGCCGGCGCTGCTCTGAGTAACCAGTGAGACGTGCGGCCGTAATCTTTGATGTTTCAAGTGCAAGAGTTGCATTGTTTGGTCAGAGTACAAATAATATCGAATAGATTCACTCAGCAAAAATCGTTTCATGTTTTTGGATCAAACGCTAAAGCCGCAGCACGGTAAAAAATTAGTTTTTTCTCTACCTGCAGCAGCGAGCAGTCTGTGAGGGGAGATTCAAACAGTATTAGCTGATGCAAAATTATTTCCTCGGTTATTATTGATACACGATATTTCAAAGAGCGAATAAGCTAATTTTTAATACGTGATTCAAATGAATAAAACTATGTAATAAAGTTATACAAAATAGTAACGTATACTAAATTCAAAAACATTATAAATAAAGGTAATACCTATTAAAATAATTTATTTGACAGTTTGTAACTTGGTTCATCTATTAAAACATGTATAAAGCAGAAGGTTCAAAGTACCTGACAAATATTGTGTAAAGTAGTAAAGTAAATTTATAGCTTCTTAAAGATCTTAACACTTCATTACTCGCGCTACGAGTATTTCTCTCACATTTTCTGCGAAATCGCCAGTTTTCGGAGATGGCTTTGCGAACGGAGCTATCCTCCACTATTCTAGGTGACTTATTTGGCGTCCTCTTTAACATGACCAATTAACCGGGTGCATTTCTCAAGTGATTGGCTGCATTTGTGAGAATTTCTCTCATCACGCTACGTCTGCCGTAGTACTTTTAACATTGAAAATGTTTCTGTTTTGCTGTTATGGGGCATCAAATTGCGAAAAAGTGCATGCTACATTTGCCACACATGCTGTCATATGCGTGATGAACTACTAACCCAAACTAACCAAAAGTAATCAGAAGCAGCAAAAAGAACTAAATGTATTGGAACAGATTAAAAAAATTAAAGTAAGACTAATTCATATTATCCGAACTTTTGCAGCTAACCAAAACTAATCAAATACATTAAAATTGGTTATAGCGTCTCGGATCCGGTTCAAATTACTAAAATAAATTGGAACTAACTGAAACTAACCGAAAGTTGATTGAACAACTAACCAAAAGCACCAAAAAGGGCTAAACCCTATCGGGCAAATTAAAAATATTAAAGTAAGTTAAAATTAACTTAAATTAGCCGAATTTTGGCGACTAACCAAAACTAACCGAAAACATTAAATTTGAATGTAACGTATCGGAGTCGGTTCAAGTGACAAAATGAAATTAAAACTAACTGAAATTAAAGAAATGCCTTTTTAATATTATAATATTTTTAACATAATTATAAAAAAATAAAAAAAGGTGCGGATATGAAGACCTAAAAAATTACCCTCCACTTGTAGATAGGAAAATCTATTAATATATAACTAACCATGACGTTGCGGTAGATAATAATTTTAACCTGTTCCGAATTGTTTTAGCCCGTTCTTTCGCTTTTGGTTACTTTTAGTTAGTTTTGTTTAGCCGTTTAATTAACTTTCGGTTAGTCTCAGTTAGATCCTATTTATTTTAGTCATTTGAACCGACTACGATACGTTATAATCAAATTTAGTGTTTTACGTTACTTTTGGTTAGTCGTCAAAGTTCTGCTCGTTTTGGTATAGATTAACTTACTTTAATTTTTGTAACCTATTCCGATACGTTTTAGTGCTTTTGGTTACTTTTGATTAGTTTTGGTTTGTCATTCAATCAGATTTCTGTTAGTTTTAGTTGATTTTTATGTATTTTAGAATTTGAACCGGTTCCAATACGTTACGAGTATAATTAATTTTAATGTTTTTGGTTAATTTTAGTTAGTCGCCGAAATTCGGCTAATTTAAGTGAGTTTCAACTTGCTTTAATATTTTTAATCTATTTTGATTTATATTTTCGCTTTTTTTGTTACTTTTGGTTAGCTTTGTTGTTCAATCAACTTTCGGTTAATTTCAGTTAGTTTAAATTTATTATAGTCATTTGAATCGGTTCCAATACGTTATTACCAATTTTACTGTTTTAGTTAAGGTTAGTCGCCAAAATTCGGTTAATTTGGGTTAATTTTATCTTACTCCAATATTTTTAATCTATTACGATATTTTTCAGCCGGTTTCGGTGCTTTTAGTTTCGTTTGGCTAGTCATTCAATCAGCTTTCGGTTACTTTCAGTTAGCTCCTATTTATTATGCTCATTTGAAGCGGTTCCGTTACATTATAACCAATTTAAATGTTTTTGGTAAAAATATGTCAGGCGCCAACATTAGGCTAATTTGGGTTAGTTTCAACTAACTTTAATATTTTTAATCTGTTCCGATAGGTTTAAAGCCCTTAGTGCTTTTGGTTACTTTGGCTAGTTTTGATTAGTCGTGCAATCAACTTTTTGTTAATTACAGTTAGTTTCACAGCCCCGGCTCCAGGGGTGAGGCGGCGAGGCAGCCGCCTCGGGCGGCCGATTTTTAGGGGCGGCCGTTTTTATTTTTTCTATAAAGTTTTAATGTGTTTGTATGTAACAGGGTAAACACTCTCGCAATGAATACCTATACATATTTAATTTTTTTACTGAAATGTTTAATCTAAAAACCCGTACGAAAAACAAAATTAGGCAAATTATTTACAAATTTAATGCCGACCGCGGCGGTCTTTTAACACGTCACAAAATAATTTTCTAATGAACCTAAGTCTTGAACCTAATAACGTTGGCTTAATTTTAAATAAGTGGGGATACGAAAACGTATAATGTATTATTTCATAGTTAAATCGCTAGTTAATATGTAAATTTAAAAATGTTATTAAAATTTTCCTAGTTTCATTCGGTACCTTTTTATACAAATAAATAGTATCGTTATATGGTGTTCAGCTAAAACAGTGGAAGCCAGTGAGCTAAGGCTCTAGGGCACCGCCATCCCTACTTGGATAATTAAATATTTTAAGTAGTTTTTGACAAGGATTTTGTCAATCATATCAAAAAAAGGGAAAATGTATGTAACGAAACCTATTTTTTTAATGAAATATTTTTGCTGGGCGAATTTATAATTCATTATTTTAGGCCGTTTGACCTTGAAAATTGTAAAAATTTTCGCCTGCGGCGCATTTTGTTGCCTCCAGCACTCTACCGCGCAAACCCTGCAAATGTTTCGATTTTGCTTCCCCTGAGCAGCACTGCCTCTTTAACAGGTCACGAGCCGCCACTGTTCTCTAGAATGGACAAAAGTTCCTTAATTTGTCTGTTGTAAGGGGCGGCCAAATCCGGCTCGCCTCGGGCGGCTTAAAGCCTGGAGACGGGACTGAGTTTCAATTTATATTAGTCATTTGAACCGATTCCGATACTTTATAACCAATTTTAATGTTTTTGGTTAGTCGCCAAAATTCGGTTACTTTGGGTTAGTTTCAACTTACTTTAATATTTTTAATCTGTTCCGATACGTTTTAGCCCTTTTTGGTGCTTTTAGTTACTTTTGGTGAGTTTTGGTTAGTTTTTCAATCAACTTTCGATTACTTTCAGTTAGTTCCAATTTATTTTAGTCATTTGAATCGGTTCCGATACCTTATAAATCAAATTTAAGTGTGCATGCTACAACTTTTTCACGATTTGAGGTCCTATACCTACTAGGATAATAGAAACATTTTCAATGTTAAAATATAAGAGTTGCTTTAAAAAGACAAAAGGTCATGTGAAAAATTCGCAATTATTAAAATATAAACGGATTTTTGCTAACGCTAGTGGTGACGGGCATTTTATTTTTGCCGTACTTGTTTTCTTTTCTCTCTATTGTCTTTATCCATATTTAGGTAAATAACAAAATTTTAATAGAGACATATTTGTTAAACCGATTATACGTGTAATTGAAAAACTGCATATTATTAAAAAATTATTATAAATCTTTATTGATAGAGTCTTTGAGGCATCTAAAAAATGAAAATCCGTCACCCACTTTTGTAATACAATAATTATCCGCACAACAATGTCTCGCCATAGTAGCGATCTTAATAATTATTTAATTCAACGCGACCCAACAGTACAGAACATCAAGGCGTTTGCACACTGACCGTAAATTCTCCCTCGTAGTGTAGCCACAACTGGCCGCGAACAAGATTGATCCGGATTCGCTTCGAAGGTAAAAACTGTCGGCGAAATTGGAAATTTGTTTCGAGTGAACCTACCGTATATACTTATTTATACCGTGATTTGGTTTCCGTTTTTTTTTAATTTTCATTAAAAATGAATGCCAAACGTAGCACAAATGATTTATTTAAACCAAAACCAGTGACAAATTAAAAAAAGCGTGTGCACTATGTGCGCACATATCCGAAGTGAAACTTCTTAAACTTAAACGCTCTAGTCTTATACATATCGTGACGGATTTGATCAAAAAATAGTTCTTTAAATATACCACTCAATTAATATAAAGGGCAGGCCAAAACGAAAAAAAAAAGTCTTCATAAAAGTTTCGCTTATATCTTGACAAGGTAACAGGGCAAATCCCATATTTTTTGCTTGTAAACTAACAAAGATATCACAATAAAATATTATACATATCGTAACGGATTTGGTTAAAAAGTAGATTTTTCAAATATACCACTCAATTTCCAAAAAGGAAATGCCTAAATGAAAAAAAATATTCTTCATAAAAGTTTCGCTTATGTCTTGACAAGGTAATAGAGCAAATCCCATATTTTTTGCTTGTAAACTAACAAATATATCACAATAACAATATTTTCATATTTTTCGTTCCGCCAGGTCGTGTCGCTCGTCGTGTGCCGCTACCTTCAAATTTTACTCCCGGCGCGCATTAAGAAGTTTCACTTCAAAAAGTCAAAAACACCAGAAACTCATGCTAGTAATAGTAATAATAGCAGTGGTCGTAGAGTTAAAACAAATGATATTTCTAGAATAGAGATCTTAAGCAACGATAATTCATAGTGATGAATCTTAAGACTCAAGCGACGAACTGAAGACGAGTGTCTCGCGACAGTAATGGCTTTGGCCGCCGTCAAGGTCGAATGTTACAAATGCGGATACAGACGTCAAATTCATTCAAAGTGAATATATTCTCGGAAACACATGCAAGCTGCTGTATATATATTACAATAAGTAATATTTCACTTTTCACATGGCCCTCCGCTTTCTCCCGCTCGCTACGTGGGCTCAAGAAAAGGAAACTAGCCAGGGACTAACCCAAACGTAACCCAAGACATACCCAAAATCAAGGAAAAAACTGTTTGCTAACCAAAACTAACCCAAGATATACCCAAAATCAAGAAAAAAACCTTTAGAAACTTAACCGTAAAAAAAAAATAAAAAAGCAACGGGGTTTGAACCCGGGCCGCCGCCGATAGTCGGTGAATTGAGACCTAACCATCTAAACCTCTAGACCACGACGGCTCATGCTGCAAATTGATTACATCGAGAAGACATCGAATGGAATCGCTCGAGTGAACGCCACGTACACTAGATGGCGTTGGAGACGCTTTTACCTTGATGGCGGCCAAAGCAATTACTGTCGCGAGATACTCATAACGGTAGGCTCCTTGGAAATAAACAATTAAGCGCAATAAATTTTAAAAACGCTTATATTATGTTAAATAATAAGCACTGATTTTAAATTTCTTACGGGTAGTTTTAAATCTAATTTTGAGGCCTCATCAGTTTCAATAGCCAAAATTGCAAGACCGCTTAATCTCTCTTCTGTTATTGTTGTGCGCATATAATATTTAATGAGTTTTAGTTTGCTAAATGCTTTTCCGCAGTTGCTGTAGTAATGGGAATTGTTAAATATAACAGTAAACGAACTAATTGCGCTATTAAAACTCGACTTTAATGCTCTATATTTAATAGTTCTGCTAGTTCTTTTGCCGATTTAATTTCGGAAAGTTCATCTTTAAGAAATGACACTAAGTTTATTATTTGAACAGGAAATTCTTCTAAAATATCATCTATGTAATGGGTTACTAAATTTTCTGCGCATTTAAAAAGTTGATCTTCTGACAGTGTAATGGTGTTTTGGATTTAAAAATTCGAATATTTTACGATACAAGCTACTGAATCTATTGGTTAGTTCTCCACAAATTACGCCAAACACTTTCTGCGTCGTTATGACAACGATGGTCCAAAGCCGCAGTTCATAATAATGCCGCTTAGTGACCGGTCTTCTTTTTTTCTTTTAAATTCAGTACTAATGCCCCATTTTTGAGCCAACTCCACAGCTTCATTGTCATAGTCATTTCTTAATTTGCTTAAATTAAGAGAGCACTTTATTGCATCTCCAAACAACCAAATTCAAATTGTGAGCTGCACAGTGGATAAATGTGGCGTTTGGCTGTTTTTCTTCTATTGAAACCTGAAATCCCCCATACACTCCACTCATAACAGCCGCTCCATTGTAACCTTGACCACAACACTTTTCAAAGCTAAGTCCGTTATTTTCTATTAATTTCACAAATTTCAATGATCCACTGGCGGAAAGATCATACACTTCTGTAAATCCTGGAGAAGATTATTTTATTTCTACAAACTGTCGAATGTCGGAATTCAAAAGAATTAGTGTAAATAATAAAGAAAACTTTTCGCAACGTCTGGAAGCGACGAATATGTAATTTAATGTATTTTCACATAAATATTGCCTACTAGATAACTACATTTTAAAAAAATCCATAGCAAAGTTTCAAAGTTAAAAATAATTTTTCGTTATTTTTAGAGAAAAATTGCAGTAGTGTTGCCAGAGGGTAGGAAGCCCCGAGGCCCCTTGGGTCCACGCGAATATCCATGACATTAATGATTAATACATATGTATTAAATACTCTTTCTCCCATTTCTTCATCCCTAATTAGGTTAACTTTGGAATATTTTTCTTTAGTATGGATACCATAACCTACAGTGGCTGTATACAAGACAGTGGCGACAAGCAGCAATTTAGCTCCGCCCATCCGCCATTAGGAGGCAAAATTTATGGCGGGTTTGTATTATTAGCATAGGATATTCAGATATTTTATTTCAAATTAATTATTTTCCAGACACCTACCTATAAAATATGATATTAAAATCATAAAATAGTGATTAAAACGAAATTTTAATTTAGTCTGTTTTATAGAAAGTCCGGATAGCTGCGATAAAATATCACCGTTATGAATAAAAGATGTCTCTTTAGGACAGTTTGCAAATTTAATAATAAATATTGTTATGCTATATGTTACACTAGGTAATAATGTTTTTTTAAAAATTTAGGCTTGTATTTTTTTAAATAGAAAGAGTAATTAATTATAACTCTTTATTTTTTTTATGCTGTAGGTTATTTGGCAATTAAGTAAATACGTTTTATGAACAAAGATGCTTCTTATAGTTTTAATTTATAAATTATCATTAGATGAATAGAAAGTTACTAGTGTTTATATTAGGACTCGGAATTTTATTCGAATATTTGACTGTTTCAATATCGAATTTTTTGTTAGTTAAAAAATACGAATATTTGACTAATCGGATATTCGAATATTTGACTGTTCGAATATTCGACTATTCGTGTTGTCTGTGAAACAGTTATCATACAAGGCTTTTTTGTTCTTAATTTACATTTTTTTAACTGTTTTAAAAAACCCATTTTCAAAATTATTTTGATTATGAAAGTGATGTTATCGTAGTTCTTGAGCACTCTTTACAAACTTTGAAAAGTTTTTATTTTATATACCTAGAGGCGTTTTTGATGGTACCTATATTACGTAAACAAATATCACAAGTTTTTCATGTTCGTTTAATACTTTGCATTGAATATTCCGCAATGTTGTATAATGAATTCATATCACTGTAATTAAGATTAAGCCCAGAAAAATTAATGTTTTTGGCTATATCTTCCATCACTCTTTAACACACAAACACAGACACTAAAGTTTTATGATGTTAGGAATCTTCTTAAATCTTTTTAACGACACTATATTTACAACAGAGTAAAGTTACGCCAATAACTACGTTCTTATAAGGAAAAAGGGACAACCAAGATACGAAAGAACACGTTCACAAGAGGTAAACAAAGAAAATTTTGCCTCGTCCGCCATGAGGAGGCAAAACTAGCCCGGCCAATAAAAATCGATACATTGATTGTCGCCAATGTCTTGTATAAAGTCACTATACCATAACCCAACTAACCCAAACTAACCAAAAATTGAGAATATTCAAAATGGAGTGAGCAATATAAAAGAGGCGGTAAACGTTCGTGCAGGTTTAAGGTAATTGGATGCTTGTTAGGTTAGATGCTCCTAATATGGAAACAATATAACATAACAAATCATTACTGAAGATCCAAAATTAATTTCAACAAATTAATGATTGCAATAGATTGCATCTAGTTCATAGAACATCAGTTTATTGAATATTTTGGTTACCAAGAAATGTAATACAAATCTGTTGACATAATAATGCAATGATCAGCAGAACACTTGTTTTGGTTACCTATTTCTAACTGGGTTATTATAACTAGGTTATTATGATACATTTCGTAGCCTGAATAGATTAATTATTTGCAATATCAGAACATGTGAAATCTTCCCTTTACATGATAAACGCAATATGTGTTATCTATCGCCACATCATACTAGTCATTAAGAGTTATCAGTATAATAATACCTATTGCTACTAAACCTTGTGCGCGTCTACCAGCAGTTTTACATAAATAAACCTTAACGAGTCACTTATGAAATACCATTACGTAAAATTATTATAACCAGATAGTTAATCAGTC
>MU183984.1:83543-96237 GCA_016904865.1 Pissodes strobi
ATCACAATATAAATCAAATTTTAAGAATATGAAAATATAACATAAAAGCTGTGAGTATTAATTGAATCTCTCACTATTAAATAGTATCTCTACCAGAGGTATACTGATTTAAATTAGCATCGGCAAGCTATGTTTACACCTAAACACTTCCAAAAATATTTATCTCACAACGCCGAAAAGAAGTAAAACACGCCATCTAAGACAACGTTGAAAATAATAAAAACACGCAAACAACGTTATGTGTTAATTTAAGAACCTGAAGAGTACTTTCATATGACTTACATAAGTGGTCGTAGGAAAAATACTGTACATACTGTGTAAAAGTACGTTTTCAACCTGGGAGGATTTCCTCACTCTGTCAACGCCCTGTGTTAAATAACCTCCTCATTTGAATGTAAAACACATGATACAATACATTGTATCATGTGTAAAACAAGTGTCTAGGGATCGGGCTAAATTTTCGATGCGAAACCGTGCATGCGCAAATGCGAAACAAGAATAATAGGTATTATTATGACTTTGTATGGCCCTCCGCTATCTTCGTTCGCTGCGGGGGGCGCAATCAACAAGAACTAACCAAAACTAACCTGAGGCTAACCTAAACTAACCCAAAATTAAGAAAAAAAAGTAAATTATAAGAAACAAATATAACTTTAAAAAAAGTTAAACAAAACATCTGTCGCGACCGACGGGAATTGAACCCGCAGCGCAGAAATGACAGGCAAAACATCTACCTACTACACCAACGAGGTGTTGAAGGAATTTCGCTAGAACGTAAAGACATAGATAATTCCGATACATTCGGCCGTATTACGCATGCACGGTTTCGCATCGAAAATTTAGTCCCATCCCTAGACGCTTGTGTAAAGAAACATTTTGTGAATAATGAGCGACAGCAATTTTACAGGCATCTAGTTTAGCATCTAGTCAGTACTAGTTATTATTTTAAAATATAATTTTGAATGTGCAAATTCAATTAAACAGATTTTTATATATTTCATGCAGTAGCTTCTAATTACAAACAATTTTATTTATTTTAATTTTTTAGGTGTACACATAGTGATTTACCAAGTGTATTAGATGGTCTTCGCGCCACCGCAAAATTCATTCAAGAGCCGATAGACGAAGTTATATTGGAAAATAACTATCTGCCAGCACTTCCAGGAAGAACATTTTTTCCGCTAAAAGTAAGAATGATTTACAGATATGACTTTTGAGTAAAGTTTGCAAAAAATGTATGTACCTTTTCAGCTATTTAAAAACGATTTCCATTCCCTTGTCAGTGTGGTCTTAGGAAAACATACACTTTCAAGGATATCAATGGGAGGCAATTTTTAGCTGGTGGTTGGTCACGCGCCACTGGTTTAAGATTCCTTTTTATAGATTTTGTTTAAATATTTTGCAGTGCAAGTGCTGTAAAAATACAAAAGGTGAAGGGTTTTTCACGTATTATCTTTATCGCAAAAAGCAAATGAGCATCGTAAACGTCAAAATTGTGACATATGTCTTATATTTCAAATGGAACACCCTATATGTTATTACATTTTTAGATTATGGGAAAAATTCTATAATGAATCTCCTATGCGTGGAACTTGAAATTTTTCTATATTGACAGGCTGTAGAATCTAAAAGTCTTAGATTAGAGCGAAACGGTCTGCACTTTCTTTTCTTATATTTTCATAATCTAAGGTCTCTCGTCAACTTACACTTTAACCAGAAGTGTCCGATTACAGGAAAATCTGTACTTCCGGCTAAACTGGAAGTTGATGCCAACATATTATGAAAAACTAAGATAGGAAGCAGCAAAACATTTCACTCTAAGCTATGTTGCTTATATTCTATAGCATGTCAAAGTTCAATTTTTCGACTGTCGATATTTTAAACACAATTAAATACACATAGGACATTATTTATTTATAAAATATTTCTAGAATTTTGCGCAGAATCTAAAAATATAATATAGGTTGTTCAATGTAAAAAAAACAAAGCATTTGCCAAAAATGTTAGTTTTTCGCAATACTTTTAAAAGACAGTACCTGCACCTTTTGTATTTAATTTTTTTTTGAAGCATCTGTATTTACCTCGCTCTCCAGGCATGCTGCAAAAAATCAAAAACCATGTACGCTAAAAAACCAATCTTTATCAGTTGCGATAATCTCCCCGTCCGATAAAGACGGTATATCTTATTACAGAAGTTTAGTATCATGCAGAAATATACTTGTTTTTTATGTATTTTCATATATTGAAACGGTGTTCTTAGAATTGTCCTACCACCCAAAATGTTTGTGTTCGAATACGTGAAATAAAAACAGTGCAACTAAAGTTTATTATAGCTTTGTTCTGATTCATGTAAAATCACTGGTATATAAGTGATCATAAAAACGCATTTCTGCATTTGGAAAAAATCCAATCCAGATCATGCTTCAGACTGGTACTTATGTCTAAGAAACACATCTGCCAATATTCTACAATTATTGTACAATGGTTGTTAAAGTTTACCCTTTGTTAAATACATAACTTCAAATTGTCAAATACGAATTTTATATATGTATCAACAAGTTACAATAATAAACAAACAGCACCATATTCAAGAACAGGGCGCACGTAGGCAAAATGCAATGTTTTTAATGTTTTCATGTTTGTAAATCCATGAGAATTGCACAAGATAACGCCTAACGCTCTCATTGCCTGTCTGCAAATCCCATCAACATGAGCTGCAAATGATAGTTTTGGATCAAATATGATTCCAAGGTCCTTAATAGTATCACGTCTTTCAATTACTACATTGCCCAGTCTATAATCAAAGCGAACACAGTCCATCCTACCAGAGTAAGTCATAGTAAAACATTTGCTAACATTTAGAGGCAAATTGTTAACATCGCACCAACTGCTTATGGCCTTCATGTCCGCTTGCAGAACATTGCAATCATTCCGATCCCCAATTACTCGAAATATATTTAGATCGTCAGCCAACAACAAAACATCGCTAGAAATATCATTACTTATATGATTAATAAAAATTGAGAAAAGCAATGGGGTAAGATTGCTGTCCTGAGGAGCACCACTTTTAGCAACGAATTCATATCACCCGTGACCTCGCATCTCCACATATTGCGCTCGATCACTCAAATAGGATTCGAAAAACATTAATAGGTCACCTCAGAAACCCAATTTCTCTAGTTTATTTAACAGAATAGTATGGTCGACCCGATCGAAGGCCTTGGAGAAGTCATTGTAGACCACATCAACACGGTCATCCAAAGCCCAACCAGTGAACTAAGTAAAACAAGCCAGCATTTAACTTGAGCAAAAATACACTAGTGCATCGACAACTCAAAAACCTTCGCAAACCTTTTTTGAAAACGGGAGTGATTCTTGCCTCTTTCCATATTTCAGGGAAAGCTTTCGTCTTAAGTGTCAGATTAAAGATATGAGACAGGGGTTTCAAAAACGCATCAATCAAAATCAGCGAATGCATTTACAAGCTCATCGGGGTTAAAGTATTGGGCATGGCCTTGAGTAAAAGATTTTTTTGTCCTAATGAAGGACAAGAATCACTATGGATCGAATTTTCTGCCCTAGTAAGATAGTTTTTGTATGCTATATCAATTTTCATCTCTTCTCGCAATCCATTAGATTGGGCTTGATAGAACTGTGTGGGATACTTTTTTAGTCTTTTGAAGATTATATGTTTGCGTTTTATACGTTTTATTATTTCAGATGTAAACCAAACAGGAAATGTTTTCTTACGGATAATTGATTTCGGTACACATGCATCGACTATAAGAAAATGGCAGAGAAATCTATTTTTTTACTTAACAATGTAATACAAGTACGTATAAAAAAGCTATGACTCCTCAAAAAGTAAAAAGACATGTAGGTGACGCATGACGCCCCTTACAAGTGATAGCCACACTAAAATCAAATGCGAATTTCGCATGTTAAAAACCATATATACCGATTTTAAATCAAATATCGACATTATTTCAAAAATTATTAAGAAAAAACAAAAATAAAAATTTAACATCCTGTATCTCCGAAACGAAGCATTTCCGGACATAGATTTATAAGAGCTTTTTTCTTATTTCTTAAGCAGGTAAACTCGTCCTGAATATTTTCGCAATATTAATGAATCACCCTGTATATTTACTTGCTTATTCAAATATTTTATTTCAAACTGTCAACTACGAATATAAATTTATCTTCAAGTTACAATGTTATTTTACTTTGTTCTGAACATAAAAAAATTCAACAGCTAAACCTACTGTTAACTAACTAACTATAACTAGATATATTTGAAGGACCACAGATCAGAGAACTGCTGCCAGCCCCGTCTCTAGGGGTGAGGCGGCGAGGCAGCCGCCTCGGGCGGCGGATTTTTAGGGGCGGCCGTTTTTATTTTTTCTATAAAGTTTTAATGTCATTGTATGTAACACGGTAACACTTTCGCAATGATTATCGCGCGTTGTATGCAATAATAACCAACGCCTTAAAAAATGAAACCCCACTATATAACATAACGGTCTATTCGCAATTAGCATTAGCAGTTTAAATTCGCAATGAATGAAAAATCGCATTAACAATCGCAACTGCTAATGAAAAATCGCGGGTTAGCACATCTTTAAAGAGGGCGACATCGCAATAAAGCGATTCAGGACAATTTTTACGGAAGTGGCCGAAACGCAACTCGATTGTTTGATCGATTACTGAACTAACTGGACAGTTTATAGCGTGAAGGGTACCCACACCAAATTTTTTTTTCGGAAATTATTTTTAAAGTTTTTTTTTCGCTTTCATTAAAGAAACGGTCATAGAGATCCACGTACATGTCACCCACGTACAAATAAAATTTTTTAATAAATCACATACAGGGTGTTAAAAATAGAAATTTCCCCAAAAAATCCCCAATTTTCGAAATATTTCTAAACAGAAAACTCGTGCGATTGTTTAGACCAGAAATTCGAACTCCGCGCCCCCAAATACCCCTCTCTAGAGTACCCACATAAACATCAATTTTTTTCGAAAATTATTATTGAAAAATTTTTTTTTCTTTCATTACAGAAACGGTTAGAGAGATCCACGTACATGTCACCCAAGTACAAATAATTTTTTTTTAATCACATACAGGGTTTAAAACCACCCATTTTCCCAAAAAATCCCCTATTTTCAAGATATTTCGGTACAAAAAACTCGTGCGATTTTTTAGACCAAAAATTCGAACTCCGCGCCCCCAAATAACCCTCTCTAGAGTACCCACATCAAAATTAATTTTTTTCGAAAATTATTTCTGAAAATGTTTTTTTCCCTTTTATTATAGAAACGGTTAGAGGGATCCACGTGTAGGGTCATTCCTTATATCCCTTTTTTCGAAATATTTCGGTACAACAAACTCGTGCGATTTTTTAGACCAAAAATTGGAACTCGGGGTACTCTAGAGAGGGTTATCTCTAGAGTACCCACATCAAAATAAATTTTTTCCGAAAATTATTTTTGAAAACTTTTTTTTTCGCTTTCGTTACAGAAACGGTCAGAGGGATCCACGTACATATCACCCTCGTACAAATAATTTTTTTTAAATCACATACAGGGTGTTAAAAATAGAAATTTCCCCAAAATATATTCGAAATATTTCTAAACAGAAAATTCGCGCGATTATTTAGACCAAAAATTCGAACTCCGCGTTACCAAATACCCCTCTCTAGAATACCCACTTCAAAATTAATTTTCTTCGAAAAATAGTTTTCAAAATTTTCCCCGTTTTTATTACCGAAACGATTAGAAGGATCCACTTACATATCACCAATGTACAAATAAAATTTTCAAATTTATATACAGGGTGGTAAAACAATACATTTAAATAAAATCAACTTTTTTTCAGTACAGAAAACTCATACGACCTTTCGATGCGAAAATCAAACTCAACGCACACCTCAGCCTCAGAACATCCCCCTACGAAATTCCCTATTTCGTGCTGAAATCTGAAGAAAAATTATGCTAGATTTTGAGACAAAAATTACATGTTATCAAATATCTATCTTATTTGAACTTTTATTGAAAAACTTTATAGGAGCTTTTCGATCGACCGTAAGACGGTGCAGATACTGGCGCAAACCGATTTCGGCTATCTTTTTACGTTACCACACAAATGAAGAAAATATAAAAATGACGTTTGGTCGATTTGGATAAAAACGAAACGTCGTAAAATCAAACTGGATACGGCATAATATAGTACCCGACGAGACCCATCCTTTTCCCATATAAAGTTTACCTCTAACTCTTACCGTTTTCGAATTATAGTCAAATTAATGAAAATCTCGAGTTTTCCGAAAAAATTTTTGAAAAAAATATCCGTTTTTATTGCGGAAACGATTAAAGGGGTCGATTTACATGTTATTAACATAAAAATAGGTGGTAAAACAAATAATTTTGAAAAAAATTCAAAATTCAAAAAAAAAGCGGCAATATATATATTTTTAAGTTCGAAGACTCACATACGTGCTAAAGGCCGGCGAAATACACATTTTTGGTAGTATGTATTTTTTTCGTAGTTTTGGAGCTACGACCGTTCTCGATTTTAAACTGCCGATTTCTCGAAAACTAAGAACTAACCGGCAAACCCCGACTCCGCTGCGGAGTTTGGTCGCGGCAAAATTTCGCTCCGAGCTCCCGTTAAAGGTATGGTTCCGCTTGTGCGTCGGACGCATGCAGTGGCTGCATGCAGAGGTCGCTGCGTTCGACGGAGAGACTCCTCATTCGGAATTATGAATAAGTAGTTCATCTTGTGCGGCGGACTGCTGCATCGCACAAGATGAACCACTTGTTCGTAATTCCGAATGAGGAGTCTCTCCGTCGAACGCAGCGACCGCTGCCCACTGCATGCGTCCGACGCACAAGCGGAACCATACCATACGCCGGAAATCGCGAAAAACCACGCGATTTTCATATAGCCCCTTAAAATCGAGCCTCGGCATTCCCGATTTAATTCCAGGTAGCCCCCCCACGTGGTACATCTACCATGAAAATATTGTAATCTACTAAAATTCATAAGCTACTAAACAAATATCACCCTGTCGCAAGTTTGAACTTGAACTTGAAGATTGTTATATAAACATTAAAGGCAAACTATAAACAACGCGAGCAATCAACGGGAGCGACTTTGAACCTTATGCATGCAATGATCATCACTTTGTTTTATATAAATACGCTACCGAATCCTCAGTTCGGCAGACTTAGTCTCACCTCCAGCTCCCAAGGTTAGTCACTTGACGACTGCCTCCTGGGTTCTATCCGCTCCTAGAGTTAGTCATACGACTGCTTTAGGTTCAATTCCTTTCCTACCCAACCTGGTACCGGTTAGTTACTTGACGACTGCTAGGGCCAGGGGTTGCACAACCTCCATAGTAAAGTCTTGACAAAAAGTTTGTCAGTGTTGAGAAAGACAAGTGTCTAAATAGTCAGTTAAAAAGTTTAGTGAAAGCTCTTAGTGCTCTTAAATAAAACCCAGCCCTTAAGAAAAACTATAAATTATAAGACAGTAAACAAAGATCTATAAACAGTACCTCAAATCGAGAAAACATGCGCACCGTAGTAATCGGGTATAATAGAATCTCATTTTCTCTGACCAATAATTGTTGTTAAAGTTTTATCGTTAATACATTGTTATTGTTATAAACTAAACGTGCTTACTTTATCATCTCTTCTTACCCCACGTGACACGATCCCGGTCTACCTCAGTTTGCCCCCGGCACGCTAAACAAGGCGTGTCCTCACGAGTAGAACATACAGTGGTAGATTAAAGGAAGCATTGAGACCCCGTCATTGTACTAATCGCGACGAGGCTCTTCTCTGAGAAGTTATTCTTTAAATAAACGAGCTACCCCTAAAATTACTCGTGACAATATAGACCCTGCAGTCATCTCCTTATACCGAAACCTATCGGTTAAAAAACCGCGCGGGCGCCTATTCGCCGGATAGGTCATAACTGACTCCTTAATTGGTCTCTTGTAAGGGGCGGCCAAATGCTGCTCGCCCCGGGCGGTCTAAAGCCTGGAGAGGGAGCTGCTGCTGGTGGAGTAAAATGGCAATAGTAAGCTTAAAAAAAGATATATTGCCTTTTACAAAAAAAAATGGTAGGTTCTAAAATCTGCAGATCTAAATTTGTTCGTAGTTTTTCATAATTTAATATTTAACTAAAACTATTGATATGTCGCTGACCAATAAATCATCAATTACTAGAATAAATGATTAAGTAATAAATAAATAGCTAACGAATAAATCAACAACAAATTAAACATATTTTAGTGTTACGTACATTTTCATTTGTCTAGTGTTCTTTCTCTCATTATAGATTCTACGTCTTATGCTTAGACATAATGGTTTAGAGAGAGTATCTAATGACTGGCTTGGTGGTCTTGAGACAACTCTTATGGAACTGTTTATTGTTGAACCAAATCTGCGAAGTGTTCCAGAAGATTCGTTGCTACAGCTCATATCGTTGCAAGCTGTAACAATTCAAACAAATGTTATGAAGAGGTTTCCATTGATTTCTGGTTTGCCAAAACTTAGGTAAGGTTTAATTTCTGTGTGAATGACATAAGAAATTAAATTCAAATAATGTACAGTACAAAAGGCGATTTTTTTTTGTCCAAGATCTTACAGAACAATTTGTTTATCACATCCAGAGCCAGACTCAGAAATGGTGGAAATAAAAACTGACTACCTCATTTGGGAAGGGGACTTTTTCACAATTGCAAGCACGTCAAATAAATATTAAATACTAGAGATTTAAATACATGTATATAATCTATATTGCAATAATATTATGTATATTTGAGAAAAGCTCTAATACAGCAAAGTAAAGTTAAATCTAATAAATGCTTGTACTCAAATTATATTTTGAGGTAATGTTAACATAAATTATTAACTAGTCAAATATACAAATGACATATTATAGGTATATAAGTAAAAAAGGGTTAATGAATTATAATAAAAACTGTAGACATTACTGCTTTTCGAGGAATATGTATCGTGGACATTATTAATAGTACAGCGCGACGATTAGTCGATCCAATATTGCAATTATTTATTCTGCTGGGATGATTCAAGTATATACCTATAGGTAACATTTAAGAAGTGGTGCCCCCGGCCCACCGCGCAGGAGCGACTAAGGAGCAATTCCCTACTTTTTAGGGGCAACTTAATGCATTTATTCAAATACAGGCTTATATCTCTGGAAGAAATCGTCCAAGAACAAATATTAGGGTACCGTTTGACTCCGCAGATACAGGACAATCTATCTGGACTAGAATTGATTTTATCCCCACAGGGGGGAGGGGGTCCGTACATCGGTATAAAGAGAAAAACGATTGGTTCATGCCGTGCCACTCTGCGCACGCGCGCCATTGTGTTGGTATGGAGGGGGTGTAGGTGTGTGTGAGAAGGAGGGGATGTGAGGGGCGCTTCTGTGCACAAGCGGCCGTCGGGGGATTTCCGTAAGGGAAGGCGGGAGAGGGTCAGAAAACAAAAGCATTAAATTCTAGGCAAGTATCATTATTGGTATAAGGCCAGAATTATACGAAATTCTTATCTAAAATTACAATTTTATCACGCTTTATCACAAAGTTTATGATATCACGGAACATTGTCAATGGTGATGTTTAAAACGTTTAGTTGAAACTAAAGGAATACAAATTGAACTCTTTTACTAAAACGTGTAAATACTCGGGTAATATAGAGCCGTACAAAGAACGCATACCCTTTGGTTTTCATCATCGAAAGGTAGTCCAGAGCTCCGCCTAGTAGGAACTGACGATGGTGAACGTGGGGGAATGTTTCCAATATCAGAAAATTTTGCCTTTTTCAGTTTTGAGTCACTATCCTTCAAGTAACAACTCTTATGGTACACTGCAATGTTCTCCTCTAAATTTGCCTCAATTCCCAAGCTATTATTCAGTGACTGTACCTTCCTTAAGCGATCGAATTCTGTCTGATTTATTTCTAACGTTTCGTACCCCGTGTCTTTATTGCCCTTCTAATTTGGCTCGGACTAACCAGATCTTCAACGCGATCTTCTTGGCACAAAATACAAAGTGACCAATTAATTGGGTTTTCTCTATTCCTGGCATTTTCCAATGACAGATCCAAATCCACAAGTTTAAAACTAGAATTATTCCTTTTATGACTGAAAATAAAAACACAATAACTAACACTCATCGCCATTTTAAAACTGAATGCATGACCACAACCTCATGTAAACAGTCCAAAGGCGTATATAAGGGGGGGGAGGTCAGGGGAGGGCATTGCCCCCCCCCCCCCCCACCCCCTGGAAATTCACATAAATAATGTATAAACTAACAAAACTTAAATTCAGAGCAGATTACAAATTATGGGAAAATAAAATTCGAATTTTATATATACGCCCTTAAACACTTGCTCCTTATCAGCCCATTTTCAGTGCAAATATATTTTCAGCAAACCTAACCTAATCCAACCTAACCTTACCATATAATAAACATGCATGTCTTGAATATTTTCATATTAAAAAGAAAAGCTTTTTTAAAGAAAGACTTTTGAGAAAGGAACTCGTAGGTTACATTAGGTTAGGTGGGTGGACTCTACGATTTACAAAACCTTTAAATTAACACTCACCAGTTGTTTCACGGAGAAGTAGGGGAAACTGGCCTAAAATGACATACTCGGGTAAAATGACATATCGACCACATTGCTACTTTAACACGTGACAACGTCGCCCTAAAATCCTAATCGCAATTGTTTTTCATCCGGGACTTCAGCCAAGTTTGTTCAGCGACGCAGGCGGCACGCGTCTTAACAAAATACCAACAAGTCGTTTTTCTCCATCCAAAAAAATATTTGTGTGGTCACCTAATTTGGCTGTAATAATAGACGAGGTGCAGTAAGCCTAAGGGGGCTTAGTACAGGTAAACAAATAGACTTTTTTCTTTATTTTAATGCAATTAAACTTTTGTTTTATTTTTTTAAATATATATATTTTTAATAATTTCAAAGAAATCGTTATTTTGGGCAAAATGACATACACGGTGTTGGGGTAAAATGACATACCATGTTATTTTAGGCTAAAGTCAATTTTTATTTTTATTTCAGATCATATGGTTGGCAAATACATTAGAAAATCGGCCCGTCAAAACTGGAGCGAAGCGAACATGAGGGAGGCTATTCAAGCGGTGCAAAACGGTGATATGGGCTGGTTGGCAGCGTCTAAAAGATATGGGGTACCTCAAGCAACACTCAGGCGCCGGGCACAAGATAAAAATAAAAAAATAAAAGGTTTCAAGAAAGGCTTAGGTCGCTACCAACCTACATTTTCTGAAGAACTTGAAAGCGAAATAGTGGAACATATTAAAAAATTGGAAACATGCATGTTTGGGTTGAACACAAAAGAAGTAAGACAGTTGGCATTCCAATTAGCTGAAAAGAACAAGTTACCCCACAGATTCAATACAATTAAAAAAATTGCTGGTTGGGACTGGCTTTTGGGCTTTATGGCACGTAACCCAGACATTTCGCTTAGAACCCCCTTAGAATGCGCCGGTGTTTCCCCTCGAACAAAGTTTTTTACTTGTGAACTTTGCGACTGATTTTTTTTTTAATCTTTTTGCAATGTCTTTAGTTTTTACGTCCTAGTTGTTTACCTTTTTTGTTTTTAAAATAAAACTCTTTTGTAATATTTCTTACTTTTGTATTTTCAACCTTTTCTATAGAAATACTACCTATGTCATTTTACCCTAGTATAAGCCTAAAACGACATACTGCACAGTTTTTTATTAATCTGGGTGTAATTGTTTCAAAATGTAAAAGTTTAAGGTTTTGTGCCTCTAATAGGAAGCGGCATAAACAAACGAACCCATTAAACTCTAAATGAATGCTTAAATATTTTATTTCCAAGTTTTGGGAAATGTTTTGCTCTGGGTATGTCATTTTAGGCCAGTTTCCCCATGTTCAACTCGATGCACATAATACTCAAAAATCACATCACATTTTTCAAATTGGCACGCAAAATACATATAATACGTTCAAACTTGTTGAATTCTACCAGTCACTATAATAATAATTCGATGTTCATTTTTCATTAGTTTAATGTGCATTTGTAAAACTAAGCCAGACAAAAAAGAAACCTTCAATTCTACTTTTATTTCAGATACCTTCAAATAGAATCAGCATCTCTTCTAGAATTATCCCCAAGAAATTTTAAGGACAATCCATCTTTAGAAAAATTGCACATTGGATACTGTCCAAGACTTAATCGTCTAGAAGCCAATTTATTTAGAGACTTGCCTAGTTTAGCTTTGTTAAACATATCCAACTGTGGAATTACATGGATGCACCATAGAGCAATTACAAGGCTCCCGGTATTGCATGAGTTAGTATTAGTAGGTAATCGTATTTCAGATGCTGGAATGGTAGGGCGAGCCAGTAGAGATTTGCCACAATTAGAAGTTTTGAGACTAGATGATAATTATATCGGTAAGTTTCAGTATTCAGTCAGTAATTCGCATATTATAATTTAAGTACAATTTTAAGTAGTTCATAAGAGCGCCCTGCTCAAAAAAGTTTATCGGGACCTCAAATATATATATTCCCTTTAGGAAACTATGCAAGATTTATGAAGCATTATTATTATTATTATTATTATTATTATTATTATTATTATTATTAT
>MU183984.1:96247-127104 GCA_016904865.1 Pissodes strobi
TTATTATTATTATTATTATTATTATTATTATTATTATTATTATTATTGGTGTACAATGGAAAGCGGTTAAAACCGATGAGTCCATTGAATGCAAGTTTACATGCTCTGTCTCTATTTACAAAAACAACTGTGAAAATTTGGACTATTGCCCATAATGTGCATCTCTGTTCAAAATCAACAAAAGTTCTGAATGCTACATTATAATTGTTGAGAACTGATGTTTAAAGCTATTACGCTATTTGCTTGCTGCTCTCTATTCGACTAAGTGATACATCTTTCGCGGTATCAGCTGTGACCGATTACGAATTTATATTTTATGATTATCAAATCTACTTCTTTATAGACAGGCTGGAAGAAGCATCATTTGTAGACCTTCCAACTCTTCGCTCTCTTCATATATCAAATAACCGGATAACTGAACTTCATCACGGTGCTTTCCATAGAGTTCCGAGACTTCGAAAACTTAACTTAAACGGAAACTTTTTACGAAGAGTACATCCTGAAAGTTTCCTACAAGAATCTGGTAGCGGATTGGAGGAATTATGGTTGGTGCGAAACCAAATAAGTCACGTTGCAGATTTAAGAGCGATTTTGGATGCGTTACCAAGGTAATTGCAACGATTCTTCACCTTAGCACCCAGTCGGTTTATCTATTTGCGTTTAAATTCACATCTAGGGGAAGTCGGGGTAATGTCGCATAGCTAAGCTTTTAGCTAATTATTGAAAAAAATAATTATAGGGAAGGTGTTGTACCTCTGGACAAAATGTATGTGCTGCTAGAATTTAAAAAACTACCATTAGGAGCACAACTTGTACACCATACTAAATTGTCATATTTTTGAAGTGAAACTTCAACGCGCGCCGGGAGTAAAATTTGAAGGTTGCGACACACGACGAGCGATACACGACGAGCGACACGACCTGGCGGAACGAAAAATATGAGAATATTGTTATTGTGATATCTTTGTTAGTTTACAAGCAAAAATATGGGATTTGCTCTATTACGTTGTTAAGACATAAGCGAAACTTTTATGAAGACCTTCTCTTTTTGTTAATTGAGTGGTATATTTAAAAAAAATACTTTTTAACCAAATCCGTTACGATATGTATAAGGCGTTTAAGCTTAAGAAGTTTCACTTCAGACATGCGCACATAGTGCACACGCCTTTTTTTGTTTAATTTTTAGGTTGTTGAGATTTAGCTCTTGGGCTTTTAAAAAATATATATTTTTTAAAGTGCTACAACAACTATGCAGGACACCTTTGGACAAATTTTAAAGTGTAATTAAACAGAAAATATACACTCTTTTAATTGCAAATATGAATAGATGAAATACAAAACCCAAGTTTCAGAAAAATATTTATGAGTATCTTGCAACAAATTCCAAAAAGTACGTAACAATTTGTATTGTTAAACTAAATCATAAGTTTCAAAATCTACACTGAAACTTATCAGTGACATTTGTCTTTCAGATCCCCCTTCGCACTTAAGCCTTGGTCATTTTCCGATTATGTCGAATCATGAAATGTCACAAACTTCATCTTCAGAGCTGACGAATATTTTAGGTTGTGAAGCCTTGAAATTAAATATAGTTCGATTTTTTTTTGCTTGAAGTCTAACAAGAACAAAAGCAAATCTCTAACTAAATGTCAGGTGAATCTTCTCTCTCGCTAAAGCTACCTTCATCACTTTCTGATGGATGTAAAAATTCTTTCTCATCTGATGAACTATCATCCAATATTTTTCGTGTAATCTAGGTTACATTTTTCTTTTTTGTCTTTTTGGCATCTTTTCTTCTTCTGCCATTATTTCTTTTTCTAACGTCCATGTCAAAATTCGTGTTTTTCCTTTTCTCCGTCCTCCTGTCTTTTTTCTTTGATCTGTCTTCTGGAAGGGTCTAATCACTTCAGGTGAAATGAACGTTTTACTGCAGTTTGGTCCAGATAATGGAGAAATGCAGCTTGGTCCAGGTAACGGAAAATTGATAGTTGGTATTTCTCTTTGATTCTCCGAATTAGGAGATACTGGGCGATCAGTCACATAAGACGTCATCACCAAATATGTTTTTTTTTTTCATTATATGAATATATCCCTGTCCCTGCAAACACGTTTGTGATATTCTGAGACACGTATGTCTTTGGATGCGCTTTTCCAACTATCTCTGCTATCTGATTGAGAGTGAATGGTTTCCCGGATTTTGAAAGAGCCAGTCGTTTACAGCTTGGTTATGAGTTTTGTATGGATCAAAAACCTTTCTATCTAACGGCTGTAATTTATGCGACGTGTGTGGTGGAAACGTCAATAATTCCACACCGTTTTCTTTAGCTACGTCTATGAGTGGTACGCTTATATGGCTTTCGTAATTATCGAAAATTACCTTCATTACGCCGCGTTTGTCTACAGATACACGACTGGCGAGTGAAGAAGGTACACCGGAATGGATTTCATTATTCATTGACGTTTTTCATTTGCGGAAACCTAATTGTAATCAACTGTCTTGCGATACAATGGAGTGAATAGAGGTGCGGGGCGGGGTAGGGTAAAAAGTGTATAAAAATAGAAAATATTAAATTTGCAAAGACGAATTTTGTTAAAATTATGTGTTACTTCTATAAATATTCCAGTGGCGTAACAGAGTTAAGGTATAGAGCTCCACTGCCCCATTGCAGTTGATTAATTTTTTTATCATTCTACATTCTATCAACTACTACTACTACGCAATAACCACGCATTTATATCATATGATTCCTATGAAACGTTGACTATTATTTGACTTCACGCAAGGCCCTCCGCTCGCTTTGCTCGCTCCGGGGCGCATTTAAGCACAATGCACCGCGTCTCGGTCAATGGAATCATTTTCGCTGCTTTGATTGGTCTAGACCGAGCGCAGGTACGTTTTGCCACACTTGACTGAAACGCGGTGCAATATGCGCCCGAGTGCATTAAAACATTATGACCCTAAAGCTGGATTTATAGATTGACATAACATAAGCATAGCATAAGCATAAGAAGTTATACATTCATATTTAAGTTAGGCAATTTATAGATCGACATAACATAAGACACAACATAAGCTTGACATACGAAGTTGACCAATTTTCAACTTCTTATGCTATGTGCTTATGTTTCATTGGAAAACACAGAATTTTAATTGTATTTACCTTTTGAGAGAATGACATATGCGATGTTCAATAAAATTTGGTGTTTTGGCTTTTTGAATGCTTGCTCTTTTTGAGAATGGTAAGGATTTTTAAATTAATATACCTACATAACACTCTATAATATACTTCTTTAAAAAATTTAAAACAAAATTATGAAATTTGTAAGGTTAGTATTTGCGATTTACCGCTCAGGCGCAATATAACATAAGCCTATTTCTTGTAATATGCTTATGCAATGCTATGTCTGTGCTATGCTTTTGTTATGTTAATCTATAAATCCAGCTTTAATCTAGCCACACGCGATCCGTCAGCCGGGGTATTATTATGGCTTTGCATGGCCCTCCGCTCGCTACGGAGGCTCAATCAACAAGACCTAACTAAGTGCTAACCAAAACTAACCCAAGGCTAACCCAAACTAACCCAAAATGAGGAAAAAAAGGTCAGGATCCTGGAAATCCCACGTTGAAGAGGACATGGCATATTGTACCGCGTTTCAGTCAAGTGTGGCTAAAACGTACCTGCGCTCGGTCTAGACCAATCAAAGCAGCGAAAATGATTTCATTGACCGAGACGCGGTGCATTGTGCTTAAATGCCTCCGGGGCGCAACCAAACAAAACTAACCCAAGGCATACCCAAAATCAAGAATTTAAAAAGGAACAAAAATAACCTTAAAAAAATAAAAACATCTTTGGGCACTGACGGGAATGGAACCCGCTCCCGCGCCGTTGTATCACAAGACTCACAAGCACAGCCATCTAACCACTAGATCACCAGGCTCTGAGAGCAATCGATCGAAAATTGAAAGCCTTGCATGCCAAAAACTTTACACGCATTACGCATGCCCATGTGTCGCAATATGTCAATGAATCATGAAATCCATTCCGGTGCACCCAGACGCTTATAATTTTACAAGCAGAAAACGCTGAACATTGTTGCCATTTTGAATCAGAGTATAGCTTTCTCTTTCCCACCCACTAATTTTCATAACATTTCAAACAATAACAAATCGCCTTTCCACCGGTTTTATGAATAAAGCTTTGGGTATCTTCTTTTCCTAAGTCTGTGAAAATGGACTAGACGTTTGATATTCGTTTTTTTCCTATTTTTGTTTTAAAAAATTGTACATACTTTAAAACAAAAAATGAAATGAAAGGAATACCAATAAACGAATCTAGTCTCATGATTATGTCAATAAACATTAACATTTTAAAATTACTCACATGTAACGCCAATAACAGGTTGCATAAAAACTTTGCAACCATATTCTTCAGTTCTCTGCGTAAATATATTTTATTGACAGAGCCTTGCAAAAATTTGGTATCCATTCAGGTTACTTTCATAAAAGTATTAGCAGTTTAACGCTTATTTTAAACATATACTAATTGTTATTATTTAGCGAACATAGCATAAGCATAAGCACATTTATTTCAATATTAATATCATGAAACTACTAAGTATGCCAGTAAAGTAACCTAATACTAAAACTATAACTGTTGTTTCGCCTGGAGCTGTTAGTTCAGCACAGTGGCCAACAGATAGGCACCCGTAGGGGGCTGATTTTAACACCTACTTAGGTCTAGGGTTCGTGGTACTGCTTTGCATTATAAGATCCTTTACACAAATAGTGCATTATATAAAAATCGGCCTTTCCTATTGGCCGATCCGCATGACCCTCCGCTCGCTTCGCTCGCTACGGGGGCTCAAGAAAAGGAAACTAACCAGGTGCTAACCCAAACTAACCCAATACATACCCAAAATCAAGAAAAAAACTGTTTAGAAACATAATTTAAAAAAAAATAATAAAAAATAGCGACGGGGTTCGAACCTAGGCCGCCCAGGTGCAACCCAGTTGTACACCACGAGAATTCTTGACAGACATCGATTGCATCACGCAGACATATCGTAATACGAGATGGATCGACCAATAAGAGAGGTCGATTTTTACATAGTGCACTATTTGTGTAAAGGATCTTTAAATGCTTATTGTGATCTTTACTTGGTTTACCCCGTCAAAGTCGTTACCGATAAAGTGATTAGCGAAAGCTAAGAGAGAAGCTGTACAGTCTTCTGTAAGTAATATTATTACCTGGCGAAAATGCAGGGAAATTAATACAAAAAACCTGATTAATATATTGAAATTCACGCCATATCTGGCCAAATCAAATATGCCATTTTAAACTTTTTATCATTTCCTTGGGCATCAAATTTCGCTATAACCCTTCAATTTTAAGTTGACATCTTCAAATAGTCAGAATGGCAATTACTTCATCAACATTCGTATTTATACCTACAGCTTTTATATCAACATTTTCGACTGAAAAAATAAAACAAATCGGCAATCAATGGATCTTTGTCATAACACTATCATTAAACTATAAACCACTACGTGTTTTATGTTTCGCCGTGATAACCAGTGCCAAATTTTAATATAATAACTAAGTATACATGTGACAATGATTCATTGATTTGACTGTATTATAAGTAAGTGGCATGTCCTAATGGTTCCTTTTTTATTTTTTTTTTATTTTGGCAAAGCGGAAGTTATGCAATATTAAAATAAACGTCAGTAAATCAAATATCAATTTCGTCATTTCCAGGCTGGTATTTTTGGACATGAGTTACAATCACCTTGAAGCAATTCCCTTTGGTTCCTTAAGGGGTCACCCAACCTTGGAACATTTTAATTTAGATCACAACCATCTACACCTAATTGACAGAGAAGCATTTGTCGCGATGCCAGCGTTAAGAGAACTGAGATTCAAAAATAATTCTCTGTCCAATGCCCTCCAATCTCCGTTATGGAATTTGCCAGAGCTTAAAGGTTTAGACTTGTCTGAAAACTTTTTCAGGTAATTTATAGAGATAAAATAAAATATATTATACGAGCGACAGTTGCTGGACAACTCCTCTTTAAATTGAACCAGCTGTTGTCAGTTACATTAATTATATTTTTTAAATAAACTAATTCTGTTTTAGGAGGCTAGAGCCCAATTTTCTTCAAGATCTTCCGTCCTTAAGAAAAATTGATCTCAGCGGTAACGAACTCACATTCATCGATCCTGCGGCCTTTGCTCTTACTCCATCTCTAGAAAGTATCAATATCTCTCTGAATGCACTAGCTACCTTACACCCTGTTACTTTTAGACATTTATTGGGGCTATACGAATTAGACATCTCGAACAATATGCTCATTGAGTTTGTACCAGGATTGCCTAGAGGAATTGAATACTTGCATCTGAAAAATAATGATATTACTATGATGCCTATCGCACCAACTCCAGATTTAGATTTGCCAGCTTTAAGAATGTTGGACTTAACCGGAAATAAAATTGAAGTCATGCCTAAAGACGGTTTTGATACGTTACCTCAACTTAGACGATGGTATATAGGAAAAAACTTCTTGAAAAAGATTGAGGATGGAAGTCTCAAAGGACTAACGAGGCTAGAAACACTCGACTTATTTCAAAATGGTATAACACACTTAAGACCAAATACCTTTAAATATCAGTCGGAACTGAGAGATATAAACTTGGGAGACAACAGAATTGATCTTTTGATGCCAGAATGCTTCCAGTTCTCTCCGCACCTTAAAAGACTTAATTTGACTAAGAATATGATATCTGAAATTCTTCCTGGCACCCTCGACAAAAACAAAGATCTACAAATGATTGATATTTCGCACAATAGATTGGTGAGATTGTCTTCGACTTTCATGGGTTTGAAAAACCTTAGAGTTCTGGACGTGACACACAACAGACTTAATACGATAGATCCAGAAATACTTGGCAGCCTCCCTTCTTTGAGAATACTTAAGCTATCATATAATTTTATTAAGGAACTTAAAGAAAATGGATTCAATAAATTGCAACACCTCGCAAGTCTTGACTTGGAAAAGAATGAGTTGGAAGTAATCCAACCGAATGCCATGAAGACACTACCCGTTTTGAAGCATATTAAGCTGAGACAAAATAAGATACAAGTAAGTGAAAATAAATATCGATGCATATAAACTGTTCTCAAACTCTTTTATATTTATATCAGTCTATTAGCGTATTAGAAACATTGACAGGGAATGAGATAAAATCGGCTCACAAGTCAATTTCATATTATACTGGTTCTCTTGACTATGCGGTCAGGTTATGTTCAGCAATTAGTGCATGTTTGACCTCTTGCGACTAAATCTGTCCATCCAGTTCTTTTAGAACAAAGGCGCCCATCTTTTGCAGCCTCTCTGCATACGAGTGATATTCGATTTTGTTAGTATCGAACATCCTCTTGAGATTATGTCAATCTTTGGCCTGCTGGCAGAATATTACCATCAGAGAACCGATTTCTCGTATATTTTAGCTTCAAATCGACATTTAGGTTGGCGGTAAAGTCATTATGGCTGACGTTTGGTGATAATCGGGGGAGGCATTGTTAATTTGGCTTTAAGCGGCGTTTTTGGTTTAGGCACCACTCGAGTCGATCTTCTCGGTGGCTGCTCCGTTTGATATTCCTTTCCGTCATCGTCTGACAACGGCTGGAAACGGTTTTCAGTGGAAATCGGTGGTTCTCTACCCAGATTTAAATAAACTTTTCGAATATTTCGCTTAAACTGTACGCGTATTGAGGAAGCCTCCGCGTTACAGAATCACAATTATATAACGCCACCTGATTGGCTAACTCCAACCCCGCCCGTCAATGTTGATTACATTTTTTCACTTCACGGATTTGTATAAGACTTTCCGAGAACAGGAGGAATGTGAAAGCCTAGCTCAGGTGGTAAGGTTCTCTCGTTTAGAATGCGGAGCAATCGGTTCGACGCCCGGCCATTGCAAGTTGTTTTTTATTTATTGTTCTTGGATTAGTTAATTGTTTCAGATTCGATCTTGGTCGATATTCTAAACAAACAGAGATGTGCTCGTAGGCACTATAATTAACCATGGGGGCTAGTTCTAAATTAATTTTGTAAATAAATCAAAAAGCTTTAGCATTATATGAATACTTTAATAAGTTATTTGACCTGAAAATAACTGGAAGCTCATAAATAAACAAAATATAAACACTAAATCAATGTACGTAGTCAGTGCTACGATATGAACAATATCAGTCGAGGCAAAGTATCGACCTTGAAGAATATGACAAGAATAATAGTCTTAAAAACTAAAGCATTGCATAAACAGTTGTAATTCTAAACTAGTATATGATTATAAACATAACCTTGAAGCTATGTACAGTTAACACATTGACTGCCCACAACACGCTTGGCGCGTTGACTGGAATTTCGACGGTGTGCCCACACCGCGCTAGGCGCGTTCTTGTGTCTATTAGTTTCTGCGCACCACAGAAAGACCGGGCATAACTGCACGCGCTTGCTAATACGACTGGGCGTTTAGTACTAGTTCAAACGTAATGTGAGTAGGTTGGTTCCGATTTATTTTTTTAATTGTGCTTTTGGCGGTCTTTTTTATTCGAAAAGTTGATTGCACTGTTATAAACGGTAAGGATCATTTCGTATCTACTTGTATTCCTTTTTAGAGTATAAAATACAGGAAAAAAATGCATTGTAAAGAAAATATGGTCATTATTTTTTCGTTTTTTTTTTCAGTGAACGCGCTAGATGCGTTGATGGGCACCGAATACTGGTTTTATGCAAAATCGCTATTTTATATCGGACCAACAGCCTGGTTGTTCAAAAGATGTTAGGCACTTACCCAAAAAGACCCAGATGTGACCCTAAGAAAGGCCTCACTGATGATGTAAAATATATGAGTAATAAAAACATTTTTTTCAGAACGCGTATGGCGCGTTTATGGGCACTGAGCGTGGTTTTTATGTTACTCAGTGCCCACAACGCACCTAGCGCGTTTGTGTTTTTTTTTTATAAAAAAAAGTGGAAAATCCATATTTGAATTCATTTGTAACAAGTTTTAAGTATTTAATTTAAAAAATATCCGAAAAACTGTAGTGGCACCTGACGCAATAGTCGTTTTTGGCGTGGGCAGTGAATGTGTTAAATGCTCATTAAAGTTCCATGCGGAACTGCTACGTATGAGCTCAGTTAGCTGAGCTAACTCTGATATGAAATACAGTAATATACAAGCAATAATAACAGGATAAATATTACCTTAGTGTCCACCTATAAGCTACTGTGTACACAATATTCACCAATTGACGAGCAACGTTCAATTCGTTCAGCAGTTTATCTTCCAGCACAGGAAAAGTCACTTTAAACACTTACTAAGTCTCTGTTGTAGCTTCTATGTACAATGTGGTTCAATTTCTTGCAAATAAGAAGGACTTGAATGTAGTAGTTTGAGATGGTATGCATGTTATATATGCATGTGGCATGAGACGGATGCCCTTGTGAATGCGGTTTTTATACGCGCAAAAATGATTGTTAAACATGCTATCCGCATCCGCGTAGGAGATAAGCATTTGTGAGATCTTGAGAATACTGGCAGACAAGTGTCGGGTAGTCCTTATATGAGAATAAGGCCAGGTCATAACAACCCAGTGTTATACTCTGATAGAGAATGTTGAACACCCATGGACAAGACCACTGGGAACGTTAGCGCAGCGATGGTACCGCGTTTGAGAGAATGTGAATATAAACGTGTGTGTTTACTTACTTGAGATTCGATACAAGACTCGATTAATATTGGTTAAAGACAAGACTCTATTGTGAGAACTCCCATGGGCGATTGCCATGGGGCGCTAGTACAGCGTCTTACTTAAGAGAGAGTGATTGCAAACCTGTAAGTTTACTTACTTGCGTTTCGAGACAAGATTCGATTACTTGTGGTTAGAGACAAGACTCGATTGTAGAATTCCCATGGCCAAGGCCAATGGGGACGCCAGTATAGCGATGGTACCGCGTCATACTTGTAAGAGAAATGGCAGTCAGGATGCCGATAAATACGTTTTTGTAGGCGATGACGATGATTATGGCTGGATACCACTATGTCACATGAGTAAAGAACTAGAGAGATTATGAGGTCTCAAAACGTGAAAACTTGACGGCTTGGCGCCAAGAGTCGGGAACAGCGCCTTTAGCGCGACTTACATGGTTGCGGTTCAAATGCTACCTTTTTCTAGAATGTGACAACTAGATCAGCTCGAAGGCGTTGACTCCTCCCTTTCTGGCGGAAGAAGATCCATTAATGCGAAACTTGGAAAAGTGCAAATGATATAACTACAAAGAAGTTATATGAAACTTAACAACAGCGATTGTCTAACATAGACTTATGCATTCTAACACAGATTTGGTCGAAATACACTGACTAGGAATTATAACTTTGATTATTAAAGATCGGAAATTTAGAGGCATTAACGTGTGATTACCTCCGTCTTCGCCGTGAAGGCTGTGATTGGCCGAATCGGCGTAGGATACGCGGCCGGGTTTAGCTGAGTAAACGTGGTTACAACAGATGGCGCTGGTAATAGCGCCGGGGTATGCATTTTAAGATCCTTTACACAAATAGAGCACTATGTAAAAATCGACCTCTCCTATTGGTCGATCCATCTCGTATTACAATATGTCTACGTGATGTAATCAATTTGTGGCAAGAGCTCTCCTGGTCGAGAGGTTTAGATGGCTGGGTCTTACCTGGAATGCCAGGGGTTCAAACCCCGTTGCTTTTTTTATTATTTTTTTAAGATTATGTTTCTAAACAGTTTTTTTCTGGATTTTGGGTATGTCTTGGGTTAGTTTGGGTTAGCACCTGGTTAGTTTGATTTTCTTGAGCCCCCGTAGTGAGCGAAGCGAGCGGATGGTTATGCGGATCGACCAATAGGAGAGGCCGATTTTTATACAGTGCTCTATTTGTGTAAAGGATCCTATAATGCTCGGGATACAGCGGCTTTTTGTAGAAAGCGCTGAGATTGGTCAGATGCCTTTCGAGGTCGCTTTGCTTTTAGCTTTCTAGAATGCCTGATGCAGTAGATAAAGTAAACAAGAGATGGTGTTAGTAGTATTGCCATGGATTTTAATTTAATTGGAGTGCGAGGACCGTGGCGTGGAATGTAAAATTGTACAAAATTAAATCGTTAGATTTGAAAGCGTGTTCAAAATAGTTTTTTGGCATGTCTTGAGTGAGTTTTTGTTGGTTGCGCCCCGCAGTGAGCTGCGGGCATTGCATGAATACAAATGCGTGAAATGGAAAAACGTAAACAACATTGACGGGGAGGGCTAGTGTAACACAGGTGCTTATCTAGCCAATCAGGCGGCGTTATTTAACTCGTGTCCTGTAACGCGGATGCTTCCTAAATACGCTTACCGGAACGAATTTTAGTACCCTTAGGCTCAGTTTTTTATGTGATTGTTATCTTTACCAAGAAGATAATTTCGATGGAAACAATTGTGACAACAATGATTATCACGCAGATTATCATCTTGATAATACTAACAGGGACGTAAAAAACTTGCCCTGAAAAGGGTAAACAGGTAAACACCGTGATAGCTTATATACCAACTGTTATGTTTGTATTACCAAAAATGTCGTAGCAACAAAGCGTTGTCAACGCGATGACGACGACGAAGAGACACCTACCCAAAATTTTGTATTCTTATGGAGGAATCATTTTTTCCTCCACAGGGAACGAAAATAACCATTTACCTCCCTTGTTTAGGTGTCGAAAATGACGGGTTTTGCTAAAGTAGTAGGAAAAATTATTGCGGCATTTAAATACAAAATATCTCTATTATTTTGGCCCGACTGTAGAAAGTGGAAGGAAGGAGCTGGCAAATTTATAAACATAAACTTCAGTGTCCAGCGTTAATTTGAAACCACATTGTGAAAGCCAAATCACACACAATTTATTTAGAATCTTTAATTGTCATCATTAAAGTTAAATCAACGATTGTCTCAGATATTCGTCGCAAATTAGAGTTCATTTAGTTTTCCTTTTGCAACATTTCTTTTGCTTTGTCTTTGCTGCATTTTATAAGCTTCTCTTCCAGGAAGTTGGTTCGTGAATGGACTTTTTGCCAATGCATATTAGTATGTGTGGTGTTTTACGTTTTGGGTTGCAACCCGTTTTTCCTATTAAAGTTAGCAAGTAAAGATTTTATTTAAAAACAAACCTAGCACCGGAGAGTGGTGTTTACAAAGACCGACTCCGGTCGTGGAGTCGTAGAGCGCCACCAGTTCTTCCCAACTAAACTGAAAAAGTTCCGCTGGTGTTGTACGGGGTTGCTAGACACGCTTATCAAACAAAGGTACTCAATCTTAACTTAACATGAAATCACAATCTATAATTTAAGGAACAATCTATTTGCTACTAAGTCTTTTTTTTAAACAGCAACAATATTACAGTGAGTATTTTCTTTTAAAATTTAAGGCAAAAGAATGTCGAAAGACTATGAAGTAATTAATAACTAGAGTACAATATGAAGATTGTACGGAGACCAATTATTCTGTTGTTACTGGGGACTGTATGCCTTACCACTAAATGCTCTAAACACTAGAATCCGAAGTGATCACTTTGGTTTACCTAAGCTTATTTATTACATATACGTATGTGTGCGCTGGTAGCTGCACCAATTTTAAATGTAGCAATCATAATATGTAGCGATAAACGGTCACAATAACTAAATCAATTGACCCGATAAATTGAATAAAAAGAATAAAATTAGAATAAAACTATTGAAAGCTTGGCTGTCAATGCTTGATTTATATTTAGATATTAGAAACAATTATAAATCGACAAGAAAAATAAATGATTTAATGAAAATTGGCTATTTCAAGGCACAATCTATAGTGCAAAATTCATTATAATGAATCACAAAAAAAAGGAGATAATAATAAAGATAAATGCTTCTGTACGATATCCCGTTAGATCCGATTCGTCACACTCAGTAGTGAAGGGAAGAAGTACCTCTGGTGAAGGCGCCGGGCACCTGTAGGTATTGCTTGGCGCTGGCCCCGAGGGTAGAACTAGCAGAGGACTCGGTGATAAAATTGGCAGTGGTGTAGCCCGGAGATAGGTTTGGCCCGGAGATAGGATTGGCCCGGAGACCGGACTGGCCCGGAGATAGAACCCTGTAATAACCCAATACAAAATTAGTCGAAGCCCCGAAAAAAAAAGCTATAGTCACCCTTGCATAAATATATTTTCTTTATAAAACAAATCCTCCAAAAATTATCAATGGATTTTCAAGGACCATCAGCAAATAAAAGAAATACAGAAGGTACAAACTACTTGAATATAAAAAAAGAGATAGGCATTAATCACCCCTAAATGAAAATATAAACTTCCCCATATGATCAAAGCTAAAGTCTCATTAAAATAAAAATTCTGATATGATAAAAGGAGATAGATAAGATAACCCATGGAATGCAATGCAAATGGTGGACAATGTACAAAAAAAGGTTAACACAGATAAAGCAATTAAATCGTTAAATTAGACAAAAAAAACTGTAGCAATAATTACCTCTCTTATGACGGACGGTGGCTAGATAGTCGACGGTCTCGGTCTTGTACGACGAACTCGGAAAGCCTCTAGAAATAATGGAAAAAGGGCACGTGCTTCACATGCAATAGAAAAAATATAAATTCCAGAGAAAATTCTTACCTAGTGCAGTATTTAAATCCCGATAAATCGGTAGTGTCAAAACACAAACTAGAAACACAATATCCCAAAAAGGGTAATATAAAATACAATACTAAATGTTGAGTCACTATGACTGCACTAAAGCAAACCTTCTTTTCACCTCGAAGGGTATTTCTAGAAGAACTCTATTCGTTTCAGTCGATTTGCCTTTCCACTACCACGAGATTAAAAAAAAGAACGTTGAAACAAGAAAAAATTATAGAGCTGAAAAATGCCAAGGGATTCGATACGAGGAATATTTCTAAGATAATAAACGGCTTAGTTCCCGTTTATTATGGTGGTAAAACGACGGCGGGAGCCACAATTAATGCCCTGAAATTAAATTGTCCAAGAAATACTAGAAAATGTTCCCAAACGAAAATGAAACTTTTAAAAATCTAAATCGACCGCAGCAATTATAGAAAATAGCATATTCCTACTACCCAGTGCAACCAACAGTACCAACCGAATATTGCGAACATTGCAGCATGCCGCGTGAAAAAAATAAAACAGAGGTTCCAAACAGTTCTCAGAAATGATCAGCCGGTGGCTGGAATTAAGCAACCGGGGGTCCCAACAATTTATGAAATATTTAAACCGAAAATAAAATATGAATTCGACGGATGTAATGAAGCTTAAAAGCAGGTTTTATTAACACAGTACTTAAAAATATAGAACGGTTGGCTGGCCATTCTACGGTAATGTAATATAAATTAAGCAGTTATACTAATAACATAATACCCTATTTTAGTTATTTGATCAGACCTAAGCGATCTCTGGTTCGCTTATCAACTAAAATAAATATAGTCACAAAGTGCCTAAGGGCTACATTAGAGAAAGGGATTATCAAAACAGCTAATCAAGGTCAGAACAGTGTTATAAAAGCTAATACAAATATATCGTCAACCTATATTTAGAATAAAATTAATTTACATTAATAAATGCGGCAACCTTAAGCAAATCGAATCAATAAATTTAGAATTAATTAACCGAAGACTATTGACCTCTTTTCAATAATTCTTACCGCAAAATACAGCATTTTTTTTTGCTAAATGCAGCATATAAAATGAAATTTAAAAATATTTTATACTGGCCAAATCGGACTGTTACAAGGTCTTCTATTGGCATGGTTTCGCTAACAACTCATTCAGTAATGATTGGATGTGTCTATTTAATTTAGTTCAGTTACTTGCGCATTATTGCCTTGATTCGAGGTCAAGATTTTTTTAAGAGTATAAGCGTCAGCAATGATTGCACTGGATAAAAACATGGTTCGAGAACATACGGCAGCCGTTAAATGCTATTTCGCAACAATGGCAATACGAAAGCCGTTGGCAAGAATAATAAATTTCTAGTTTATTATTCTTGGGCCGCTCGTCGTGCAGCAACGTCACAGCGACGACGATGTGGGTGAGGAGACCGCGGGGCACGGGGCGATAGTAAGTGAACATAGGCGAAGTAACCATCCTTCTCTAGTTTATTATTCTTGGGTGGGACGTATGCGCCTCCAGAACCATGACAATCGTATGGAGACCTCTTTCAGCACTGCAGGGGATCGCACGTATTTTTTTACCTCTTTATAAAATACTTTTCATGACACTTAATCAAAGGTTATTGCCGATTACATTAGATTCGTCCATATTATAAAACCTAAATTTTATTTTTATAACATTTATAAACTAGATGTATGCTTCTGCCTAGATTTATGATGTAGCTTTAGAAATCTAATGACATTTGTGAATGACGTTCTCTAAATCCACGCAGTGAAAACCCAGCAAAAGTAAGCTTTCCTTGATGAAATGATAACTAACAGCCAGGAATAAAATAAAGGGGAAAATTTAATATTTGATTAGATAGAAATACCAATGTAGAAATTTGGGACCTTTACCTATAAAACTAGATCATAGTTTTGTATAGGAATGCCAAAACAGAATCCTAGCATTCGATCGTGCACAAAAGCACACAACACGAAAAAAAGACCAAAACGCGGATCGAATGATAAGATATTGTGTATGGTATTGTAGTGCAACACTGTGACAGATAAAAGAAGGCAAGCAAGGATACCGCGAGTTTGCTAATGGAGCTTTTAAAATATTGACACTGCTTCCAACATCACAAGTTTGCACGTAAGATATTTCCTAAAAAAAAACGTCTTAATAAAAACTTGTCGTGGCATATAGGCTATATATTAGTTGTAAATATTTTTAAAACATAGTGATTTTAAATTCCATCTGTTATAGGAAATCCCAAATATGGTTTTCGTCAACCTTCCGTCTCTTGAAGTTGTAGAGCTACAGGAAAACCAAATCAGATCGATAGCTCCAAACGCATTTGCCGGAGTACCACATTTATTAATGCTAAACCTTAGTTATAACCAAATACCTACATTTGAAGAAGCAGGTTTAAGAGGTGTTAAATCTCTGGAACTATTGGATATTAGTCACAACTCTATAAAGTCGGTAGCTAGTCCCAGTTTAGAAAGGATGGAATGGCTAGTAAGTATATTAAATATTTTAAACGAATTAGATGATAATCTAAAATGTATTGTTTGATTTTTTAATGAATGATTTTCCATATATGTAATACTTTTAACTATAGGTAATGATATTACACGTCGGTCGAAAAATTCATGAACATGAAGAGAACCATTCCAACTTACGCATGCGCAGAAGCACTAAGCCGCTTTCTGGCTGCAGCGGCGAGTAATCGGGATATGTCGGTTCCTAAACAATTGCTTTCATCTACCCATCTGTCAGTATATTTTCGGTATAAAATCGAGCAGAACCGCTGGCTGGATGACGGCTTTTTTTTGAAGTGAAACTTCCTTACGCACGGTAGGGAAAGTTCATTTCATGCGAGTTGCTATATAACGAAAACATGCAACGCTACGTAGTCGGGATCGCTTGAGCCGTGAGCGCGCTTCAGTGCAACGTTCGTTACAGGCAGAAGTTTCACTCCAGTAGCGTGTTATAACGTTCTTTTTTTTTATATCTATGTACAGAATGTCAAAGCAAACTTATGAAGAGCTTTTCAATATTATTGCTCCAACAATAACAAAATAAAATGCTGTCAGTACTGCTGATGTACCTACATGGCGCCTGGACAAAATGGCACTAAATAAAAAAAACACTGTAGGACAAAATAGCGTGTCGAACGCTGAAAAAAAATGTGTAACTAAATAGCGTGTGACTAATAAATAGCGGTTGAACGAAAAGACGCTACCGAAAATACATTTGTGCTAGACAAAATAACAGCATGCAATTTCAGCAGAATGTTGATACAGAGGCAATGAGACAAAATCCAATCAAAACTGGCACTGGTTTGTTCAGCGCTCTTTTTAGCAATACTGTCACGGCTAGCAACCATCCGAATATGTTTGTGCTACCCTATAGAACTAGCCTTGTCGCATCTACGTATGAGTCATCGCCGGCCGCGAAGATTCAGGAATGGCTTCGCTTCTTCCGGAATATTCGTGATAGACTTTAGCTTGTAGATAAATAGCAGGCAGAAAGCGTGTTGAGTTAGTTAATCATTGAGTGTTAAGCCGTAGAGATCTAATAGTTGTAAAGTTATAAGAGTGGTTTAGTGTCTATAATTGTATAGTGATAAAGAATAAAGAGAGGATTAGTTGAAAATAGTAAAAGTTGTAATTTAGAAGATAAAAGGCAAATAGAGCAGGATCAACTTCAGATATGAATGCTGGATGTAATTGCAGGCGAGCAAGGAAAATTACAGAAAATATTGGACGATCAAAATGAGAAATTTAAAAAAGAAGTAGCCAATATACAAAAAGAAGTTGGAAATGTACAAACAGAAGTAGGAAATGTACAAAAAGAAGCAGGAAACGTACAAAGAGAAATGAAGAATCTTCAAGCAGAACTTAGCAGACTAAAAAAATCAAGGACCCACCGAGAAGGTATTCGCCACAGAACAGCATATCAAACCTCCAACCTATGACGGTCAAACATCATGGACAATGTACAAAAGACAATTTAAAGCCGCTGCTGTTGCCAACGGTTGGTATAACGAAGAAATGGCTAAGTCACTGGTGGTAGCGCTTCGTGAATCTGCCCTGAAACTACTACAGACCATTCCCGTCAGCCAACAGGGGAAATATGACATGCTTGTAGCTGCCCTGGAGAAATGATTTGGCGACCAACATAGAAGACAACTCTATCAGGCACAAGTAAAATCTAGACATCAGAAACCTGATGAAAACATGCAAGAATTTGAGGCAGACGTTAGACGTCTCATTCAATTGGCGTACCTGGGAGCACCAGAGGACTGTCAAGAGGAACTTGCTGCCCAATATTTCGTGGATGGTATCAGAAATCCAGAAACTCAGAAAATGCTACGTCTAGCCAAAGCCAAATTTGATATCAGCAGTGAAGCTTTGGGTAGGGCTCTAGAAATCGAGGGGGCCTGTAATATCTCTAAGCCAAAAATCAGGGCCGTATCCATCGAGGAAGAAAAGCCGGCAAACAGCTGTGAATTAACTGAGATGGTCGAAATTTTGATGAAATTAACCGAAGTTCTTCAGGCCACGGGAAGATTCCGGGAGCCACTAAAATATAGGCCACGTAACCGAACATTGCGGGGCTAAAGAAGATAAAGTCCACAGAATCGTCTCCATAAAAAGTCTAGGAAAAAACGCCGACAGTCTAACTATTAAAGGAAAGATCAACGGAAAAGCCATTACAATTACTGTTGACACTGGTGCGGCGGTATCTTTGGTAAGGTCCAAGAGAGTAAAAGTTCTACTTATATCGAAGAATGTAGTTTTACGTACGGTTACCGCTGAGACTGCCAAAGTACTTGGAGAAATCGATATTGAACTTCAACTGGGACGAATTAAATTACACCACACAGTGTTAGTAGCCGACAAAGAAGACGAATTTATTTTGGGGATGGATTTCATCGGTCAACATGGATTCTCTTTTGACAACAAACTTAACCTTCTGAAGTTTGGCATCGAAGAGTTCATCCGTACCAAAACAGACTATGGCACACCGACTAAAGTAGTGGCAACATGTACCGTCAGAATAAGCGGAAATACCGAGCAGATAATTTTTGGGAAATTGGAGAAGGATTTTGAAGGCTGCATCGGACTTATCCAACATCACGATTTGCCTTGCACACACCACAACACACAACCACAAAGCACTAGTCAAAACCGACGGCAAAATACCGATAAGGATAGCAAATATTTCATCCAATTTCATCAAAATCAAGATGTAATAGCCACTTGTGAGCCGGTGCAGTGGGTAACCAGTTCCGGAACGCGATCAGAATAACACACTCAACATCATCTAAGGAAGTCCTAGAACATTTCCAGAAGTCGTGGCATCATCTGTCTTCCGAAGAACTGAAGAAACACAGCACTTGAAAAGAAAAATAGCAACACTGGAAGTGCTCACCCCATACGGCAGCATCCTCGGAGGTTACCAAGCAGCAAGAGGTTGCCATATTAGTGGATTAAATGCTTGACGATGGAGTTATTGAAGAGTCATCAAGCCCATGGTCGTCTCCTGTTGTCTTAGTCACGAAAAAGGATGGGACTACCAAATTCTGCGTGGACTATAGAAGACTCAATGACGTCACCAAGAAGAACAGCTATTCACTTCCCAGAATTGATGACACGTTGACGACACTAGCAGGTTCTCATTGGCTCGTAAAGAGCGGCTGCTGGCAAATAGGCATTGACGAACAAGATTAAGAAAAGACTGCTTTTTCTACCGGAAGTGGTTTATATCAGTGTAAAGTTATGCCCTTCGGACTATGCAATGCGCCCGCAACTTCTGAGCGTTTTATGTTAGTTGTTTCACTTGGAAGACATGCCTGATGTATCTTGATGATATAATGATAATTGGAAAAACCTTTGAAGAGCACCAACAAAACATGCATGAAGTTTTTACTAGAATCAAGAATACTCAGCTCTTACTGAATCCAAGGAAATGTTTTATTTTCCAACAAAAAGTTGAATTTCTCGGGCATGTCGTGTCAACGGAGGGAATCCAAACAGATCAATGAAAGATTACAGGGATCGATCAAAGACTGGTCTCGTCCTCGCGACAAAGACTAACTGCGGAGCTTCTTTGGATTATGTCCTTATTATAGAAGATTTGTCGAAGGAATTGCAAATATAGCTGCACCTCTACATAAGCTCACTGAAGAACGAGCAAATTATAACTGGGATCATAACTGTGATTCTGCATTCTCTATGTTCTAGTCCAATATTGGGATATCCAGAACAAAACGGGCAAATTTGTATTAGACACACACGCAAGAAATACCGGCATCGGAGCAGTTTTATCACAAGTACAAGCAGGGGAAGAACGAGTTATCGAATACTACAGTCGAACACTTTCGAAACCTGAACGTAACTACTGTGTAACCCGAAAATAACTTTTGGCAATAGTGGGGTCTGTTGAGCATTTCCATCAATATCTGTATGGACAAGAATTTCTAATAAGGACTGATCATGCAGCACTTAAATGGCTTTTGGATATAAAACGACCTGAAGGACAGGTAACCAGATGGCTTGAAAAGCTTCAACAATATAACTTTAAGGTTAAGCACAGAGCAGAGAGATTGCATAATCATGCAGATGCTTTATCCAGAAGTTCATACGAGAAGGAATTACTCCCATTAGGCAAATGAAATTTGAGATTTATCAGCAGTGAACCACAGAGCAACTTAAAAAAGGATCAGCTTGATGATAGTGAAATAGCACTATTGCTAAAAGCTAAAGAAGAACATCAACCAAAACCAACCTGGAGAAATATTTGAACTAAAGGATTTGCTTTTAAAACTATGGGATCAGTGGGACTCCCTGGTGGTGGAAAACACAGTTAGTGGTATCAAGGAGGAATATATCGGAAGTTCTGGAAGAACTCCATAATGGAAAGTCTGGTGCTCATCTTGGAGTGAACAAATCGATTGACAAGATTCGCGACAGATTTTACTGGGTCAACTACTGCCAGGATGTGAAATCATGGTGTCGGCAGTGCTCAACCTGTGCCGCAAGTCAAGGACCCAAGACAAGATTTAGGGGGGGGGGGGATGAAACAGTATAATGTGGGCCTACCGTTTGAACGTATCGCTATTGACGTAGCTGGCCCTTTTCCAGAAACAAATAACGGTAACAAGTACATTTTAGTGGCAATTGACTACTTCAGTAAATGCCCTGAAACATTTCCGATCCCCAATGAAGAAGCTGTTACCATAGCAGATGTCCTCGTGAATAACCTATTCAGCAGATTTGGTGTTTCGTTAGAGCTGCACTCACATCAAGGACGCCACTTCGAATCCAAAGTTTTCCAGAAAGTCTGTGATTTACTCAACATCCATAAAACACGGACTACAGCCTTACATTCACAATCAGACGGCATGGTTTAACAAGATCGTAGATGAACATTAGAAAGATTCGGATCAACACACCACTATTGTTGATGGCATATAGATCAGCAGTCCATGAGACGACAAGACTAACACCAGCCTTGGTTTTATTTGGAAGAGAACTCCGTTTACCCTGTGACCTATTATTCGGAACGCCAGACAACCAGAATATGGAAATTCAAGACTACGCGGACTCCCTTAAGAAAGAGCTACTATACATCCATGAAATAGTCACAAAAAACACGGAGAAAGCCAGTGACCGCATGAAGACACGATATGATCTCAAAGCTAATTCTATGGGATTTCAGATGAACGATAAAGTCTGGTTATATAATCCGCAGAGGAAAAGGATGGGAAGGGCCCTATACAGTCATCAAAAGAATTAATGACGTAGTGTATAGAATTCAACGGAGCCACAGAAGCAAACTGAAAGTTGTCCACCTCGACAGGCTGACAGCATATCACGGACATGAAGGAGCTGATCGGGACGATCAGGTTTAAGAGGGAGGCAATGTCACGGCTGGCAACTATCCGAATGTTTTTGTGCTATCCTCTAGAACTAGCATGTCGCGTCTACGTATGAGTCATCGCCGGCCGCGAAGATTCAGGAACTGTGGAATTCTCTCGATGCTCTGGTCGAGAATCATATAGAGTGGCCTCGCTTCTTCCGGAGTATTTGTGATAGACTTTAGATTGTATATAAATAGCAGGCAGAAAGCGTGTTGAGTTAGTTAATCATTGAGTGTTAAACTGTAGAGATCTAATAGTTGTAAAGGTATAAGAGTAGTTTAGTGTCTTTAATTGTATAGAGTGATAAAGAATAAAGAGAGGATTAGTTGAAAATAGTAAAAGTCGTGATTTTATCAGAACCCACGGGAAAAACGTAACAGTACTAATTCGTCTAGCTCCGTTTTATCCAGGAGTTATTTTGTTAATTAGTGTTTAAGCAAAACTATTTTGTCTTCGTTCGTTCAGTGACTTTTATACAAGCTTCATTTATATTTGTAAACAGTGAATAGCTGAAATAGGCGGAAAGCCAGCGACGATTTTAGTTAAGGAATTTCAAGCAGGCTAAAAATGTTAATGATGTTAAAGGAGAGACTACTTAAACATCTGGCAGTCCTGCGCGGCCGGGGTTACCTACCCTGGTCGCCCAAAGGGGGTGAAAATAAACTACTAGACTTAAGGTATTTCAAGCAGGCTCACTTCTTAGCATATTAAAGATACACTTTCCTAATAGGGGAATAAATATTGGCAGACCAAATTGACGTCGGAAAGGGCGGGCAGACGACCATAAAGTGGTGACAAAATACCTTAGTTCGATTTAAGGTAAAGTAACCCAAATTGAAAATTTTAGGCGATACAAAGGCATATAAAAGATTGTTTATTTAAAACGATAGACCAAAATTCCGGTTAACATTCCAACAGACTTGCGCTAAGAACGTGAGATGATTGTAAAAAAACAAGCAGCCTTGGCACAGTTTATACCGTACCCGAATCAGTTAAACAACTCTCCACGTGTTTTGAAGCCAAGCGCTTCAACCAATAGGAGAGCTGGGAGTTCGTATTTTGCACCTGCGCTTAATGAGTGAACGCTACCTTTATAAATAAAAGATCTGTTGGGCATATATGTATGTCTCTTTTCAATAAGATACCGCCTGTAAGGAAAAAGAGATAGAGATAGAGTTGGCGAGAATTAACCGTAAGACGAGGCACGCAACAGGCTTGTATTGTGCTTGTATTCAGATGAGATCTCGATTATTGATTTTCTGGGCGGCGACAGGAAAAGTATGTTGACTGAAAAGGAACCGAAAAGCGAAAACTACCATCTTGTTTGTTCGAGAGTCGGCTTTGTTTGTAGTGCTTTTTGTGGACTGCTTTCGCGAATTTTCTGTATTAAATCTATAGACTTAGTTATATGCCTATGATTAGATCCTAGTTCGACTCTGTACACGGTCCAGCAGGCCGTATAGTTCTGACGTTTCCAACTAATAATGCGCATGCTCGAAATATGAGAATCCATGAAAAAATAGAATTTGGCTTCACTAACATCAAAGGTGCCGGCTCAGAGTTGTATAACTGATTCGGGTACGGTATAAACTATGGCCTTGGTAGGCTATCTGTGACGCGGGGTACTTGCGCACAGCACGAATCATAGCCGTTGCCAGACTTGCCAGTTTAGATTAAGCGCTGTGCGAGGAGTAACGTACGTTTATAACTGACAAAAATGGACTCGGAAGTTATTTGTGTTTTTTGTGACAAAAAGTAACTTTATTTATTAAAGAAACATTAAGAAAGTGCCAGCAAATTAAGAAAATACTATAACTTGAAGTACAATATATAGTTATTTGTTTTACTAGGCAGCAAAGTAGTAGATTGACTGCCGCGACTGATAGTTCATAGCCGAGCGTAGCGAGGCTAGGGATTCAGCTAAGGCAGTCAATCTACTTTGCTGCCGAGTTGAACATATAATTTTTTCTCCGATTGTTTGTAATGATATATGTATATTGTATATTTGCAAATTATTACAATTCCCACAATCTTTTTATTTTTTCCTGTAGTGATAAATTAAGACAAAATTTGATAGAAATCGCAATTGTTGGAACGGTTGGTTGCTATGGAAATGTATATGTCCATAATAATTATAGTTTGACAACTTATGTCAGACGTTTTATTCCCATGGAGACTAATCACTTTGCTGCCTAGGCAGCAAAGTACTTACTTTGCTGCCTGGACAGAAAAAGTAATACTTTGCTGATTGATATGGGTCTGCAAAATTAATATTTGCTGTCAATCGGAGAAAAAATACATTTGCCTATGAGTGTAAATAGTGCTGATGGATACCATTCTAAGAACTTCACAGTTGTACAAAAGAAGTGATGTATAAAACTGTATAAAATGAAAAATATAACCAACATCAATGAGGTAAGATATGCTATTTTTGCGAAAACGTTCTTAGTTAAAAAACAGATCAGCTGTTTCAACCTAAAATAAAACGCATTGATGCAGCGCAAACGCAACCGTGTCAAAGTTACGTCAGCAATTATTGAGAACCAAATTCATCACGACTATTTGGAGAAATGCACATTTAAAAATCCAACTGACTTAGTACCACTTAACAATGGACAGACATAAATTATTCATTATTACGATTTCGTATGGTTTGAGGGAGAGAAATTTCCGCCAATGGTCGGTGATGGCATAGCGTCATACAATTTCAATGATGATGGGAGTCTCTCTGGTCAGTTATTTTATAATAAGTTCATTTATCGACATTTACCCTGTTACTAATGAGTATTAATTATCCTTGTAGATGATAATATGGAATTTGACCGCATGCAGATGATTTTAAATGAAGATAGCAACGGTATAGATGTAGATGAAAAATCAGATGAAGATAGTCGTGTTGTGGTGGAGAATATAGCATTTAAAAAATTAATTATTAATACGATATTATGGTATAAAAATAAAAAGTCCAAAAAATAAACACAAAATGCCTTATCATCTGTACTTCATAATGCTTACGCACAATTCGAGGTCTGCCGGCATGTTAACGATGGAATTTTGGTCTGCCGTTTTAAGTAAACAATCTCTTATTTATCTTTTATATCGCCTAAAAATTTCAGCTTGCCTACTTTATCTTAAATGGAACTAAGGTATTTTGTCACCACTTTATGGTCGTCTGCATACCTTAGGTAAGTAGGTTTTTTCACCCCCTTTGGGCGACCAAGGATAGGTAGACCCGGCAACGCACGACTGACAGATCGGCCATTCTACGTTTAGTAATCTTTTTTTTAACACCACTAAAATTTTTAGCTGCCTTGAAAGTCCTTAACTAAAATCGTCGTTGGCTCTTGGTCTAAAACTACTTTTTTTACGAGTTCCACAGGTTTAATAGCTATAAATTTTACGTAAAGCTCAAATTGAAACCAAGAACTTCCTATTAAGTTACAACTAAGACTTTTACTAGAAGTTTAATTTCGACACAAAAACTTTTTATTAACCGTACATTTATATTTAAGGTAGAGCTAAGAATGGACAATAATAAAATATGCGGTGTTCAAGGATCTCCATTCAATAATATGCCAAGATTAAGAGTGTTAAGCATAAGGGATAACAAAATGATGTCTTTTCCAGAAAGAGCTGTTGAAAGAATACGAAGTAACATTGCTCTTTTGGACATTCAAGGTATTATTAACTTTAAATCCTATTATTCCCACTATTCCCCCAAATACACCGATCGATAGCTGTATCAGACTTGTGTGCCATTTATATCCATTCTATATCCGTTGTTTAGTCTATTAAAGTATGTTTCAATTATAGCAGCGATAGATGAAGAACGTTTTGCAGAATAATTTTATGAGAAACATTCGAAAACTTAAAAATAAAATTTGTAATATGCCTCTGCATAGTTACTTATTTAAAATTTTGAAAACTTCAACAGTATCACATAAATATCTGTCATCATATCAGACACACTTTTAAGACATATTATTATTTGACCAAAATTGTGTTATTATACATTTTACATTTTTTAAATACATACAAGATTTCCCCGAACATTTGGCCACCTATAATAACGTTATAAAAGAACGGAGGAGCACTTGGTAAAGTCGAACTAGTACTTGACGCAGATGATGTACCAAAATGATTTAAAAATAAAAAAAACGATGTATTTTTGTTTAAAAAATTTTGGCAAAATCGCCAGTACCCGATACTTGAGGGTATTACCAAACACCAACAGGGTAATTGCGAACACATATTTATCAACAGATTGCTGCTTTTAAAATATAAATATAAGGATATTGTCAAAGAGGATTTTGGGCGCTTCCAAATGACGTGCTGGAGTTCAACGTCGGAAGAGGCTTGATTGGTCGAAACAGGCAGATGCCTACGTATATGGCTTTATCATATAAGAAAGAAGAATAAAAAGATATTTCATTGGTTTTCAGCAAATAAGTAATATATTGTAAACCACACTTTTTACTAACACGTTTTATTTCGCCTATATTATTACAATATAGGCGAAAAATATTATTACAGCCATTATTATTTTTCACCTTAAACTTCATAAAGTACAGTCATCATAATTACATAACATATATCTATCTATGTTACATTACAGTGGCTTGTATAAAGCCACTGTATGTTACATTACAGTGCCAGGCACTGTATGTTATATAACTTCATGACGCCCTCTTGCAGGGTTGTCACGTCCCCGCCTAAAAAATTTGCTGTTACATTATAATATAATTTTGATGTTATATATACTAAACCTGTACTTTTTTCACGAGAACAGTTGAATTCGGGAATAGGATCTTATACATGAAATATGTTTAGAATTGGGTAGAGCCATCCATTTAAAAAAATAAAGTTACTTGCCGTAACTTTTTTAGATCACTCTGTATGCATTAATTTACCTTCCAGAAAATCGCAGCAAAAATTAAAAAGTTACGGGTCCCAGTATTTATTGTAAAAACAACCTGCCACGTATAATGAGCAATTATTTGCAGTAATTTACTGTATTTGTTTTATTAACATAACTTTTATTTTTGTGGTTCAAATAACATTGTCTAATATAAAGAGCTAAAATTGACGTTGACATTTTAGGAAATCCACTAGCTTGTTCATGCAATATGTTATGGTTGCAAGTATGGTTACAGGAGACTGCTTCAATGGGACCGAGATGCGCAGATGGTCACTTATTAAGAGAACTTGAACTCCTAAGAGGAGACTGCCCCGATGAAGAAAGAAACATTGAATTAGTAGCACCTGGTTGTGAATCTGAGCTCCTGTCGGCTCCTGGAGTATACGGAGCATCGCAGGTAAAACGTTTGTATTTCTCATCTAGTACAATTTTTCTGTTGAATAGCTTATCTTCTCACTGTTGCATTACTTTAACCATTGTCTTTATAAACAATGCTTTAACTAATATCCTTCTTTTATTTCATGTAATATCGAGAGAAATATATTCTGACGCTTTTAGATGGAACCATTCGCGTCTGTAGATGAATATAATTTGCACGTGGGTCGCCGTTCGCCAAAAACATCGAAGCCGTAGGCATAGATGTATTACTACTAACGATAAATGAAATTCTAGAGTTCTTGTATTTCACGACGCCATCGCCATGCCATGCCATATTATGATCTACTATTATTATTACTACGTATCTTCCGTACAACCCAGATCGATTATATTATCTGTTTCCCTTAGATACTTTTTGAATAGATGTTATTCAACTCTCTTTTATTCAGAACATAAAACTAATTATTTAAACATCTTATGCAATTTGTTGGGGTTATGTTTTATAACAGGAATTCCTTCAGGGCCAAATGCTCGGTTTTTTTAATTCTTATCATTGCTGACAGTAACGTTGTGATGAACCGGAGTTAGTAACTGATTCTGATTAAATTTTTTCAACAAATTATTTCATAATTATTTTAAATTGATGCAAAAAGTTTGTACCAGCTCGCCAAGAGAGAGAACATTCAAATAAAATACTAATTTTATTTTAAAAACAAAATTTAAGTTGAAATTCTAGTTTCAAGAATTAATGTCCGAATCGCGTCTAAAGTTATTTAATTATCTTGCTTAAGGAAAATTCCGTAAAATGTACAACAATAGCACCTATCATATGCCTTATTAAAATAAATAACTTGCTATTGAATATATTTCAAATGAATGGCATTGTGTTTAACTTCACCAGAACCGAAATAAGACTAAGTACAGCCGACTTTAATTTTTTTTGACTGCATTATAACGCGAAATTAGATGAACTAATTACAAGGAATATCACCCACGCTTCACAAACAGTTCCCCCAACACTTTGCTCTAAAAAGAAACCTTGGGATGGGGGAGTTTCTATTAAGAATATTTAGCGAGCAAAGACCTGGGATCGGAATGCAAAAGTCATGTTAACTGGAATAACCAATTTTAATTATCCTAATTTGGAACTAAATCCGAGGTTGGAATTTACAAAATATGTTAAAAGGCTAATTGTCACATTAAAATTTTCGGCGGTTTAGGAATTTTAAGTGTTCTTAATAAAAGCATTTTAAAGGCAGGTACAGAATCCAGATTTTTCGATGAGAAAAACAAGAAAAAATCCTTGAAAAATGGTACAAAAACCTAAACATCTTAGGGAAAGAGTTAGTCAGAAAATATTCTTCCCGCGCGATAGCATGTTACTATGCCCAAGAGGGGCCTCGAAAAATTAGTAAAACTTTCTCTATCACGAATGTTACGCAGTCCAAATCGTTAAACAGTATTGCACAACTCGTGTAAAGTGTATCTGAGTACCAGCGGCCCGTGGAAACAAAATAAGTAGTTAAGAAAAGTAACTTCGTCGGATTCGGAAAAGTACTACATGAAACGCTGTTCGAAATTCGTCAGAAAAGGTGTACTATAATCTATTAAGGCTTGGATTGCAGGTTACGGATTAGCATTAAGACCTAGAGTAAATTTAGCTGTAAATCATAATGAATAGAGAACCTGTATTTATCGAAACATAACTGATGTAAGTCCTTGATTTTTTATGAACCTCTTGTAGACGGTGCTTTTCGGGACACCATGCCTATCTGCAACCTTTCTCACAGGCCAATCCGACCAGCCTCCTTCAACTGAAGTTATGAATCAATTTTTGTTTTGTGAGGTATTAGATCAGTGAGATATATAGAAAACTGACAGTCACCATTCAAAGAATAGTTTAAAGTAACTTTAACATTTTTTGATTAACCTCTGAAGTATTCATAGAGGTTAAAGGTAAAAGACACACTTATAGTGTAACAAAACTTGGTACGGACAGTTCTACATAATATGCTTCAAAAATAAAAACACTAGATCTGTCTAGATTTGAAAGTACTGTCATGTGTCATAGTTCAACGGTATGAACCTAAGACTAATCTAATGTATGAACCTAAGACTACTTACTTAAAAAGACAAAGTCTGTCATTCATAATTTTCTAGAAATCTGCATCGTAAGCCACAGACTGTGACGTGCGTATTTATCAATGAAACTGTGGTACAGAAAGTGGCTAGTGGGTAAACAAACATAGGCGCAGCATTTTTATTTTTCCTAATATTTTTTCATTCACCAAAATTCAATCGATTACGCAAAAACTAAATATGGGAATTTGTGGGTCGTTTATAGAGTTCGATTCATAAATTAAATCTTGATATTGAAATATCGGGAAATTTGAGAACGACAATATTCAAATTTGGAAACGAATTTTTTAGCACATAATATAAATAATTTGTTTGGCTTGAGTAGGAATGCTATTTAAATGTATTGAAAAGTCTTTATTAATATTTTAGAGGGATATTTAATTATAAAAGATTAAAAGTCAATAAAGCTCCATCAACATACCTCCAATTTTTTTGTTCAGACTGATTGGGTATCAAAACTGGTAGGTATGAAAAAAAGGTAGCGACAATTTCGAACACCAAAACTCTGGCACGCGCAGCCACAGAATTGACATATGGAACGTATGGAAACCGGTTTAAATGACTAAAATAAATTGGGACTAACTGAAAGTAACCGAAAGTTGTTTGAATGGCTAACCAAAAGTAACAAAAAATTCCAAAACGGGCTAAAACACATAGAAACAGATTAAAACTAAGGAAGTAAGTTAAAACTAACCTAAATAAACTGAATTTTGGCGACTAACCAACACTAACCAAAAACATTAAGGTATCGGAACCGGTTCAAATGATTAAAATAAGTTGGAACTATCTCAAAGTAACCGAAAGTTGACTGAATGACTATAACCAAAACTAACTAAAAAAAGCCAAACGGGCTAAACCCAAATTAACCGAATTTGCCTATTAACCAGAAGTAACCAAAAACGTTAAAATTGCCGTACCGGCACCGGATCAAATGGCTGAAATATATTAAAACCAACTGATATTTCTCGAATGTTGATTGAACGACTAACCCAAAGCTAACCAAAAGCACCAAAAAGAGCTAAAACGTATCGAAACATTAAAAATATTAAATTAAGTTGAAACTAACAGAAAATTGGCGACTAGCTAAAATAAAACAAATACATTTAAATCGGTTATAATAACGTACCAGTGGCGGCTCGTGTAGGCAAGAATAGGTGAAGCGCAATTAGCGCCGTAGGTAAAACTGCGCCGCAGACGAATTTTTTTTGGGGCCACGCCCAAAAGTCCTGCGGTAATAATATATCATGAGCGCCACGGCCGCCACTAATTTATAATATAATATCAAAAAGATAATAGAATTACTAACTTACCCACACTCTCGCGTACAGTTGTTTTGACTGCTCCCATATACTTTTTAAATATAAGGTCTATTCTTCGATTTTGTAGTGAGGCTTTTCTTTAACTTCGCAAATGATAATGCACAGTGAATATGGTTCGAAGAAGCTTCATGCCTACTACAACCTCTTGTCACATTCCCAAAAATGTTAAATCGGTCTTTATTCCAAACGCTCGATTTTCCACCTACACTTAAACAGGGCATAGTGGCATACAAAATAGTTTCTTTAAATAAACACTTCCATACAACCAATTATAATCAGAATACTCAGATCAGATTTCGGAACCTACGAACGAAAATTCTCTCGATTTTACTACTTGTTTTTCTATTTGAAGGAAAGGCTTAGGTCCCTCCGTATTTAAAAAGTCTCTTTTATCATCGTTTTCAACCTGGAAAATGGTGTTTCTAACAAGATGCAGATCGGATCATACAATGGAAAC
>MU183984.1:142104-165846 GCA_016904865.1 Pissodes strobi
TCCGCAAGTGCTCCTCTGAGATCATCAGAGTATGATGCTTTAACTCCAATGGCCCATAACCGAGAGACGAAAAGAATTCCACCTTCTGTGCAAAAGGAATCCACAAAAGATGTAGAATTGCAAGATAATGATATGAGTTGGTATTTTGCAACCTATAATAGCACGAAATTAGGTTCCTCTAAAAGTTTTTCAAGTGCTCATATGGAACGGAGGAGACAAATAATGACAATTGTGTATAATTTGATACTTGGGATATTTTTTAAAAACTATTTACTATTTTAATATAAATTAATATTAGACTAAGTATTAGTAGTATAAATAAAGCATTTTGTACAAACTTATATTTATATTTTTTTTGCTACCAGGATTTAACACAATAGAAAAAGAATTGCGTTCATCAAGTACTTAATGCAATTTTGTTAAACATGTATATGAATATAGTCATGCTCAGACCAAACTCACCGTACCATTCATCCTGCCAACCTTGTATCAGATACACCCAATATTGAAGGTTCACTTTATACCTATTATCGATTTTCATCCAATTTGCAGATGACAATGACGACATTACTGAGTTTTTTTTTGTAAACAAACTTAGTATGAATGCTATTGAAGCTTAGTTGGAAGCTGTCACCGGTATGCTTTTAGAATGGCGATAAATGAACTCCTCAGATGTGGCATTCCTTTCTGGGGTAAATCTTAACATCATTTTCATTCTGCAGAAGAAGGCTGTTCGTTTATTCGATTTTATAAATCAGAGCGATTCTGGTAGGCTCCACTTTCTGTTGCAGAGGGGATACTTACACTTTTCCCTTTACTTAACCTCGAGGCTCTATCTCTAAGTATCATCGGAGCAGTTGGATTTACATCTGCCCAAACCCACTAAAGAACGCGTAAAAAAAATTAACGAGTCTGCTAGTACTCGAGCGAGACACTGATGTTTAAACATATCCTATATCGACATGCACAAATATTTGAGCAGCCCTCGCAAAATCACTGCGCATGGTTATGATGTCACAGCCGTTTACACATTTCCGTCTCCATCCGCATGCACATTTCCATCCCATTTGCCGAGATTTACACTCATACCGCCGCGTAAGATGTTTACACATCAATATCTTTTATTTATGAGGGCAGAAAAATATACAGCTACCTGTCCCTTTGTCAACTTGCTCGGGTGTTTTAGACATTCCCTGAAGTGATTACTTATTACCAGGGCTTATTAGAACTTGAGCCAATATTATGAGGATAGGTTTTTGTGCACCTTTATTTTCACTTTCTGCTCGAATATATGTATTGATGTGTTAACATCTTACGCGGCGGTATGAGTGTAAATCTCGGCAAATCGGACGGAATGTGTAAACCGATGTGACATTATAACCCGTGCACAACAAAACACCATATTGTTATGGACAAATTGGAGTATTTTGAGAGTTTTTCACAACAAAAATCACCAAAATACACGGAGGTGCCGCTTTGAATGTCTGGCTCCTATTAATGACGTCCGTTCGATTTTTGATCACACGTACTGCGCGCTACTGTAAAGTGAGATTATCTGTCCACTCCTTTCCCTTAACAAAGGGCTAGCCGCTAGGGCGGTATTAGATTTTCTTTATATTATATTCGCAGTGTATTTGGATCCATAGCACAGCTTACTTTAAATAGACGGTTGAATTTAAAATGAATTTTCGCTTCACAATCCACGACAAATTCGTCCGAAGCCACAACTATCGTCCTAAAAAAGTCCGGAAATTTCGGATTTTCATACAATTTTGCCATTTAAAATAGTTTTTAAACGGATTTTAGACGATAAAAACGAATATTTTAAATTAAACGAACTGTCAAAAGTATTATTCAGATGCCCAGACGTTTAAATCAATATTGGCCCTCTTCTAAAATTTTCAAAATTTGGTTATTGACTTTCCCAAATCAAAGGATGCCGGTCCAAGACGACTAGCTGGTAGTGAATAAGCTGTGTCCATAGGTTGATGTTATTCCTGGTGGCTTTAGATTTTCGTGTCGAATTTGTGCAGTGAATTATTCCACTCAGATTAAAGCTGTCAGTAAGTATTATTAAAGAATCTTAACTAATATTATAAATGCGAATAACTAATATTATAAATTCGAATGTGTTTGTTTGTTTGTTTCTTACGCTTTCACGCATAAACTACTCAACCGAACATCATGAAATTTTGCACAGATATTTTCAAGGATATAGGGCACTTTTAGCTTCTCCCCGCGGCTTCGTTCGCGTTGATTATTACGGTTAGTTTTGATGTGTAAACTATTACGCGGCAGTATGAGGGTACGGGGAGGGGGACCGAAATGCGTAAATGACTGTGACATCATAACCATGCGCAGTGATTTTATGAGGGCTGCTCAAACATTTGTGCATGTCGATATTGGATATGTTTACACATCAGTGTCTCGCTCGAGTACTAGCAGACTCGCTCATTTTTTTTTACTATCATGAGATGCCTTTAGTTTTAAGTTTTGGCAATTTCATGTATGTGAAGTTGCTACATTTAAATCATAGATTGAGTACATTTGAATGATATATGGCTTTTTAAATGGATAGTCTTATTTTTATATGTAACATGCTTTGTCGACAGACAATTTTAATTCTTGGCTATAAAGTACTTTTGAGATTGAATTGACTTATGAAAATACTCTGCTAAAACTTAATCATCTCCTGAAGATGCTAACATGGCTAGCGAAACGCGCGTCGAGTGCAAATATTCTGTTTCGGCATTGTGGACAAAATTCTGTTTTAGTGCATTTTGCCAAGGTTCCAAACCCCAACATAGGTAATAATATCGCGGCGTCTGTCTCTACACAAAGAATACTATATTGTATTATTACGAGTAAAAAAGGTTAGTTTTACTCTGAATAATAAAAACTATTTTTGCCTTCAAATGATAAAATATTAGATTAAATTTAGAAAATATATATATTCTTTTCATTTCCATAGCGGCTACGAAAGACTTATGTTGTGTTGAACTTAACTGACTTCTGGCTTCCGCAAGAATCGTGGTCCCACTCTGGGGGAGCTCAACCTAATCGATCTTGTGACGGGGATACTCGAGTCTTTTGAGAACAAAAAATTTACAGCTACAACCTTCTGCCACCTCAGCACAGCATTCGACTGCATTTCGCATGACATACTACTTAATAAATTAAAATGCTACAATTTTCATGATAACAGTATAGCTTTTGAGTGACAGGCGGGAGGTGCCAGACTGCGTCAAGGGGGGGGGGGGGGGGGGGGGCCCGCGGGGGGGGGGGGGGGGGGGGGGGGGGTGCTGTCCACAGACGGAGTCGTAAGCATTGGGGTACCTCAGGGATCAGTATTGAGTCCCCTACTTTTTTTACTTTATATTAATGGTCTGCCCCATGCTGTACCGTTATCTCTGTTTACTCTTTTTGCGGACGATATACCACCATATTCTTTACAGCTGGTGAATATGAGGAAGCAGTTGCTGGGGCTGCAGGCTGCAGGGTCACAGTCGATGCTGAGAACTGATTTGCTGCAAACAATATTTACTTAAATGAAGCTAAGACTGAGCATATGATGTTCTCAAAAAGGCATATTTCTTGCGGAGAATCGGCAGATAGTGCTAGATTTTTGGGTGTCTACCTAGACATTGGACTAGCGTGGACTTCACATATGAGTATCAATGTCTATGTACTGAGGAACACTGCGTTGCCGCACGTGCTGAGGCAGGCCTATTTTTCCTTGTGTCATAGTTCGAATGCAGTGTTGGTGTGGGGCAGAGCTGTCACCATTAGTGAGATGTAAATCATTTTTGTGATTTAAATACATTTTTTGATTTAAATACTTTGAGTTTAAATATTTTTTCTGAAAGTAATTTTTGATTTATGATTTAAATCTTTCTGAAAAGTATCTTTGATTTTTGATTTAAAAATAGTATTTAAATCTTTCTAAAAGGATTTAAATCAGAAAAACTATTTAAATCTTCAAAAAAATTTAAATCTTTAAACAGATTTAGATTTAATCATTAAAAATATTTAAATCATTAAAAAAAATTCTCAGCTTCGATAAAGAGTTTAATTATAATAAAATACAGCAATAAATACATCCTAAGTGTTTTAGTTCTATGTTTATTTTTTATTTTGTAATGATTTTTTTTAATGCGTGTTACTTAATTTTCTTTTTTAAATATATATTGGCTGTATGGGAAACTTTTGTATTATTGATTTCTTAAAAATATATATTCCCGATAATTTCGATAAAAGTTTCTGCGTCATAAACAAACCCCTTACGAAGTAATCACTCTGAAATACCATAGAAAACCTAGCTAAAAAGTAAAATAGATTTTTCCGCCAGAAAAATATTTCTAGGAAAAATTCAAATAAAAAAAGATAATTGAAATAATAGGGTTTTGTCAAATTCCAAGTTAATTTTATCAAAAAGTAGTTATCAAAAAAAATTAAAGCTTGTTTTTTAATGAAATTTTTGACACATTGTCAAATATGTAAAAGCTGCTAGCATGCACATAATGAGCTATTTAGTATATTTGATGTTGTTAGCGTGTTCATTTTAATTAATATAATCGGCTAACATAATAAAAAGTGCAAAGTTACTCTAACGGCTTTTAAACATTTAACAATGTGTCAAAAATTCCATTAAAAAAAAACAAGGTTTATATATCATTCTAATTTGTTTTTTGTATGTTATTTTGACGTACCTATTTAAGATTCTATTGTTTTTTAACATTTAGATTGGGTGACGTCACATTTTTGTTTTTTTTTTCACTCATTTTATATAAATAATATTTCGATTACGCTCTAAGGGGTTTTTAATGGTACATAACCAACGACGCCAATTCGTTGTACATAATCAACAAAATGATTTAAATCTTTTTTACATTTTAGATCATTTTAGGAAGTATTTCAATCTTTTCAAAAGATATAAATTTTAAAAAATATTTAAATCTTTTGAAAAGATTTAAATATTTCCTTAAATGATTTGAAATGTGAAATAGATTTGAATATAAAAAATATTTAATATTTAAATCTTTCTTTATGTACAAAGCGATCTTTAATTTAAATGGTTTGTCCTAATGAAAAGTATCTTTGATCTTTGATTTAAATATTTTTTTTAAATGATCTTAAACAGCTCTGGTGTGGGCCACGAGTGTTTAGGCTTCAGCGTCGTGAGTTCAGAGTTATTTCGGCACTCCCTTACAGGGTTGATTGCAGAAATGCTCTTATACACAATAAAATACTTACTAACTTTTCTTCACTGTACATTCTTGAAAACTTACTGCATATTAAGAAAGACCTGAACTCCTACACAACACATGAGAAAGTGCGTTTTCAAGATACAAGAGCTAAGGGTGACTTGGTCCCTATATACCACAGGTTGAAGAAATGTCATGATTTGCAACAAACTTATTCCCTCACATATTAGGTCATTGCCATTTTCATTGTTTAAGTGTACGGTGAAATAACAGTTGCTGATCGATCTGGCTGTTTACTCATTTGAGGAGTCCTTTAACATTGATTTTAATAATGTTACATCTTAATAAATTTTAAATGTGTAATGTCTTGTATATTAGTGTTGTATGTTGTTGTATTACTATGATTTTATTCTCTTTTAATATTACTGTGTAATCTACTGAAATTTATCTGACTTTACCCTTGACTTGTGTAGGTAAGCACCATGATACAAAGAATTGTATCATGGGTAAGTAACTATTGTTTGAGTACCAAATAAATACCTATTTGTATTTTATTTGCAACTTGATTTATTTATTGAAAATATTGCAGACAAGTTCGAAAACTGAATGAAAGGTCATATAACACCATGTATAAACAATGTTTGTGTACAGTTACGAGACCCATATGGATTATTTTTAACTCTTCTCTTAGTTCGGGTTGTTTTCCGGCCCATTGGAAGAAAAGCTTTTTAAAACCGATTTTTAAATCTGGGAATAGAAGTGACATGACCAACTATCGTGCGGCTTGTAACCAATCAGAGTTACCAAAATTACTGGATTGTCTTGTTGGTAGGAAAATAGCATGGAATTTTAGAACTGTTTTTAATCTGGAACAATTTGGATTTGTGAAGGGAAGATCAGCTGATGTCAATTTGGTTTTATATGTTAATCACATATACAATAGTTTGGAGAGGGGATCTCAGGTTGACTCGATTTATACAGATTTCTCTAAAGCTTTTGATCGGGTCGATCATGGGGTCCTCTTAGAAAAACTAAAGGCTCTAGGTATTGTTAACCCTCTTCTTCAATGGATATCGGAGTTTGTTGGAGGAAGAACTCAGGTGGTCAATCTTGGAGGCTCATTATCGGAGGAAATATGTGTGCCGTCAGGGGTACCACAGGGTTCCCATTGTGGCCCTGTTTTGTTTTGCCTTTTCTTGATTGAGTTGGTGGACTATCTGAAAAATTGCAGTGTTTTGATGTTCGCAGATGATGTAAAACTCTTTAGAACCATCGAGTCTTTGAATGATGCTGTTCTTCTACAGGAGGATCTTCAATCGTTTTTTGATTGGTGTACTTTAAACAAAATGTCACTTAATATTGACAAATGCCATAAGATTACTTTTTCAAGGCAAAGAAAAACTATAAATTTTATTTATTCAATAAATAACTCTCCAATTAACTCTAAAGCAGAAGTCTCTGACTTGGGAATCTGGATGGACTCAAAATTATCATTTGAGAGCCACATCAATCAGGTAACGAATAGGGCAATGAGGGTGCTTGGTTTTGTTCAGCGTTCAACTGTTGACTTGTCCTTGTTTACTTTTAGAATGCTTTATTGCTCCCTTGTTAGGCCAATTTTGGAGTATGGGTCAGTTGTTTGGTCCCCATCTTACAATTGTTACATTGAACAGCTAGAGAGGGTCCAGAATAAATTTTTGAGAATTGCTGCATTTAGGAGTGGATATCATAGGGATGAATATAACTATCAATGGGTAAGGGATAGTCTAAATTTGCCAACACTAGAATCAAGAAGAATTCTACTAGATCTATGTTTTTTACATAAGGTAATAAATGCTGCTATAGACTGTCCTCAATTGTTGTCACATTTTAAACTTAGAGTTCCTTCTCGAAATAACAGACAGTCAGAAACTTTTATAGTACCATTTCACCACACTAACTATGGCATGAATGAACCAACTACACGACTGGTTCGCAGGGCTAATGGCCTGCTGGGACAAATAAATTTGTTTGACTCTAAATTTGGTAACTTTAAGAACAAACTGAAACAAATTTTGTAAAATATTCTATCATCAACCCAGTTGTTCCCTTGTAAGTGGTTCTTGGCTGTGTTAATAGATTTAGTGTAGTTACTGTGATTTTGTTTTGTGATATGTGATACTTTTTACGTAATATGAATGTAATTTATTATATTTTGTATGTATATTTTAATAACTACAATGTAAATGGATTCCGTTGATAAATAAATAAATAAATAAATAAACATGACAGAATTATCCACTGAACTAAAAAAAAACTATTTTTGATTGAATAAACCAGCGGCAGCAAAATATTTTTCTGCCTCTTAGAGTTTTTATATAAATAAAGTGGAACTTTCACTTCATCTATTGAGTGATTATATTTTTCTGACGTTTGAAGAAAACATGTTTTTAATACATTTGCCAAAATGATGTGCAGTCAAAACACCTGTCAAAAAAAAAAACAACAAAATTAACAGATGAAGGTGTGCGTGGGAATTAAATAACTATACATCCACACTATGTGGGAAACCGGATAATTTCTGCTCTCAGGGTATGACTAAAAGAATGTTTAATTAAATGTTTTTATTTTATGGAGAGGTTTTATAATATATTTCTAATTTTAAGAGCTTTAACCTCGGCTGTAACTGAGAACTGAGTGCTTTGTGTAGATAGTGTCTAGGAGATTATAGACTTCCTAACTGATGTTTAAATTTTCTTTGTTTTATGTTTACGTAGTTATATTGTAATTACTTTTATACCCAGTAATATATTAGTGATCCATACCATATTATGACCACTTCTTGCATTAGCAGGTTTAAAATCATTCTATTCTATACATTACTATGAAAATTGTGGAGATTAGATATGAATATGTATCCAGAATTTTAACCTCAAAAATACACAAAATTAAAAGAAGTAGCTAAATATATGTTTTCCCCCAAAATTTTTTATTAAAACAAAGAGAATTAACTTAGAGCCACTAATTTGAACTACGATTAGTCACTGCTAAATTCACCAATGTTTTGAATAACACACATCTATTAATATGTACAATGATACATTCAAAACACTTTTTAAATTGACTAATTGGAGTTTATAGTGGCCCTTTGAAAAATTTTATCTGATTAATATATCCTGACCTTTTAGTCTAGATGATAATAAAAAACCATCAAACATCAACGTTATAATAAATAACATAGTCCAAAAAAGCTAAAAAGTGTTTTTTTAGTCTTAACATTTCATATAGGATATAAAAAACTAGTATTTACACCTAATAAACCAATCAGTTAATAAATGTTATTAAATATTGTTGGTATAACCTTGCTCTAAAATACACAATTAACCCTGACTTCACATTATATCAGCAGTGAAACTGGAGTGCCTACATATAAACCTAGTCAGTTTATATAATTACCTTTTATTGGTTATAAAAAGTCAATAAAATAGTTACTAGGCAACTCATAAAAGTAGGTAGGTAGATAAGTAGTAACAATTCTGTCTATATTACTATAAATTATCATAAAGGGGTTCCAAAAGAATGATAGAACTCTTAACATGGTTTTGAACAACACATTCAATTTACCACCACATTGTTAAGTTAAAGTCAAGTCACTAGTGCATTTTCCATGATTGGGTGCATCAATCAGGCTGCTTCCCATGAATGGTGGGTTCGATGTGTCTTTCCACATCATCCAGAATTTGTGGTCTGTTCCAGTAAACATGCTCTTTACCATAATTGCAACTCAAATACTCCAATTGTGTTAAATCACAATGTCATAGGTCCATTACATAACTCTCCCGCCACTAAGTTCATATTGCCAGGAGTGTGGCGCAATCTTATTGGAACGTCTGGATAGTTATCACCGACCACTAGTGCTCTCCATTCACAGCAATGGTGTTTCCTTCAGCAATTTTAATAAGATAAAATCTTGATGTGTTTGCACCATAAACCACACCATATCATAAAAGATTATTTTTTTCATGAATCATTATATAAAATCTTTTTTAGATGTAAACGATACACTCTTCTGAATAAAACTGACACTGATATTCAGTCATGACATTTGATACAGGTTTGCCAATGCATTCAGTTCCATCATTCTTATTAGAAAATTAATTTATTTATTCGCTTGTTTCTCAAATATTAAATACTAACAGAAAGTAATAATAATGTGTAAAGTGTTTATTTGTTAATTATGAAATATACGAAACAAAGCAATGAATTATTCACAAAATAAAGAATTTCAATGATTACACACATTAAATAATGCTGTTTTAAGTTGTTCTGTAAATTAAACAGTATCAAATATGAGGGATCTATACTATCTTATAAATATGTACTTAATATAAACTCAATTAAATGCATCTATTTCTTTTTATCATCCTTCTTACTATCCTTATCTTTTTCCTTTTCCTTGTCTTTATCTTTAGCGTCCTTTTCTTTATCCTTCTTCTCCTCTTTTTTACCCTCTTCAGCATCTCTGTTAGTCAGCTTATTATTTATAAGATTATGCAATGCTACAATAGACCTTACAAGAGCAGCCAAGTAAACTACCAACATCTGGTCATTATTTTTAACATAGAAGGATTTATTAAATTGAACTTGATTTATATCAGGTAATAGGTTAAAAATATCTTGTAACTGATAAATAATTTGGTGATTAATTGGAAGTTTTTCTTCACTAACCTGTATAAGATAGTCCCTAATGTCTCTAAGTTGGGAATGTAATCCTTTAAGACCAAGAAGTTGATTGGTGATTCTTTGAGATAATGTTCCCACAGTGGTGTCTTTAATGTCACGTAATAAATGTTCTACTCCAACTTCTTCAGCTTCCTCTGCACCAATTTCACTTGGAACATGTTCAAAAGTCCTGGAAGTTGGCGAACCATCATCATGTACCTCTTCAACAGCTTGATAAGCTTCAGTGGGTAATCCTAAATCTTTAGGTTTCGCATCGATAATTACAAGAACTGAATTAGGGCAGTATCTTCTAACAAGTTCATTAATGGCAATGTCATTTTGATGCAGTTTAGGACCTGTATGATACCATCCAACAACTCTTTCTCTTGCATTAACCTTTTTAAACATTCCATACATGTTCTCTAAGTAATCATGATCCAAAAACCATACCGATTTATCTTTATCATCTTCATCAAATGGAACTAAAAGTACATATTCAAAATTAGTTTTATTATAAAAGACATGAAGGCGAATTAATCTGTTTGATAAAATTAGGGGATGCATGAGTTTTTACTAAACCGTATACCTGCAAAACTATTTGATACATCTAAGACTCCTTTGGCTCGCCAGCATCCCAACAATACTCCAACTACACGTTTTTGATTTCCGATTTTTCCCATACGATTAAAATGATCCACCACACTCAATAAAACTAAAGGGTGAACCACCACTTTACTTGTTGTGACTTCTTGACTAGGCATTTTTGCTATTCAAAAACTGAACAAAATGAACACACAAGATGACAATTAAAAAAGTTGACAAATAAATTACAATTGACAGATAAAAATTGAATCCTCTGAAGTGAGCCACTTATATAATTTGTGACGTTCCTGCGGTTAGTGTGGCATTTTACTTTAAGAAGTAGCGTTTTCCGGCAGCGGGATTTCAGTTCATAGTGCACTTGTGAATGAGAGGCGCGTGATTGTCTATCTATGGGTGGTGACGCATGTCTTCACGATACAACCAGCTGTTTCTAAGTCAGCAGATGGTCTAGGTCTAGGGGTCTGCATGGTTGGCCTTCACTTCGGCGTCTCGGGTTCAAATCCCGTCGGTTTTGTTTTTTTTAAGTAAACAGTTTGTTTCTTGATTTTTGGGTTTTTCTTGGGTATGTCTTGGGGTGGCACTTGGTGAGTTTCCTTTTCTTTAGCCCCGGAGGGAGCGGAGGGCCATATAATTGCCTATAGCAGATCTTTAAAACGCACGTATTAACATAACATAACATATATTTATTTGATTGATTACAGTGGTAACTTAACTACATTGCTAACATTAGGCATGGTACAGAGCTTCATACTGCTGTTAAGCCGGGCAATGTTCATGCATTGCCAGTGGCCAGCAGTTGGAATCACCCATAGGGGGTCGTTGTTTAACCTACTTAATAGCTAGGAATGTGGAACTGTTCGTGATGTGCTAACTTTCCATGGGTTGCCCCTTCAAAGTATTCATAATGCTATATTGGCACAAAGCCTACAATTTTGACGAAAATGCTGCAGAATTTATGCATAATAGGTTATTGCGTAGGGAAAACTACATGAAAAACCCTACTACAGCTGTTCTTTAGAACAGGAGGTCATAAAGCTACACTTTATTTACATATATACAACATGAATATTGACAGAACAATTAAAACTATGTACAAAGAGGGTGGGGGCTTAACCATGTTAAGTCAATTCAAGTATAAAATAATGGTATCAGGTAGTATAAGCGAGTACCGCGGTACCGGCTGCGGATAAACGGATGCTTCGGTGGCATAGAATCATATGCGTTGTAACGTTGTCTAGAGCATATTTATATGCCGACCAGCTCCTTTAGCAGGCCCCGCCCACGCGTCCGAACGCCATGGATTGGCCTGTCGAGAATAGATCTCGCGCATTCTTTACAGGAGGTGATAAGTTTCTGTGCTCCTGATACTTGGAGCTGCTTTGCATAAATAAACATGCGTTAAAAGGGTGGTTTAAGGGCTAATTGTGCAAGTGGCATTCCTTAAATCGACTCCTGAAGGGACTCAGTCTAAGGTGGCATAAGCTGTCGATAATAAAGTGATATTTCTCGATATGCGATATACGCATGTATTCACAAGTTGACTACAAACTGAAATGTCGCCTTCCGGCAGCGGTATGTTTTAAGCTTTTGACGCGACCCGACGTTGGCCGAATCGGCAGAATTATTGCTTTCAACGGTCTGGTAGCGCAGTGGTTGTTTTTTTTTTAATTTGGGTTAGTTTTGTTTGATTGCGCCCCGAAGTGAGCGGAGAAAACTGTATGATGTGAAAAATAAAATACAAATGTAAGCATTGTGGTACGCAGACCTACAGGAAAGTCTAAATTAGACCGCTCTCTGAAGGCGCTAGTGATGTAGGTGAGAGGATCGCAGGGCTATAGCACAGAATAAGAAACAATCGGAATACCGACACAAAGAGAGGGAGCGATGCTTTGGAAGAACGTATTGGCACAAATCCATGTTTTTAGCAAAGCACAGGCCGGTATCGGACCTCTCTTTCTGTTCGTATTCTGATTGTTTTATTATTATGTGGCTATAGTAAGTGAACATAGACACTTATGGGAAGTAACCACCCTTCTTTAGTTTATTATTCTTGCAACACGCCATTGGGCATATCTAAGAGAGCATCGGCTTCTCTTACAGTGCCGTGATCCGTCAGCCGGGGTATTATTATGGCTTTGTATATCCCTCCGCTCGCTTCGCCCGCTATGGGGGTTCAATCAACAAGAACTAACCGAGTGCTAACCAAAACTAACCCAATGCTAAACCCAAACTAACCCAAAATTAAGAAAAAAAGATAAATTAGTAAAAAACAAAAAAGATCGGTCGCGACAGATGGGAATAGAACCCGCAGCGCAAGAATGAAAGACAAGCACTCTGCTCCCTACGCCACCGAAGCGTTGTAGAAATTTTGCTAGAACGTAGAGACATGCCTGATATATGTCAATGACAAAAACAATTGATAGGAGCATGCGTACAATGTCAAAGCCAAAATGGAATCCGTGCCGCTAGCCGCTTTAGAAATGGACACTCATCAACAGATTTAGAGCTAGATCTTGCACGGTAACTAATTAGCCTTCAGTTTACCGATGTCTTTGCGGTGCAATGAATTGTCTACCAGTGCTCTGGTGGTTCAGTGGTTAGATGCAGGACCTGTGACACTCCGGCCCAGGGTTCAATTCCTGTTCTTCAAAAAAAATTCAAGATTATGTTTGTAAAAAGTATTTATTCTTCATTTTTGGCATGCCTTGGGTTCTTTGAGCCCCCGTAGCAGCGAATATTAACTACGACAAGAAGGCCCACTTAATGGCCAGAAAGCGCGACAAAGGAATCGTCGTTGATTTTCTTCGTTGCCTGGTAACGATCAGCAAACTCCACCGCACACAGGTTGAATTTAAATAAAAGCTGGCCATAAACGATATTTTCGTTTGCGGTATATTTAATCAAATTTATAACGAAATTATTTATAGCACTCTAGTACTCTAGTTGGCATTGGAAAAACACAATTGATATCTTCTGAATTGTTTGCAGCGCCCTGTCAAACTTACGTTACGGTTTTTTTTATTATTATCACCAAATAAATAGTTTGATAAAGTTTGTATTCAACTGGATGTTTCAAAAATCAGTTAACGTTTTTAATTAGTTAATATTGATAACAATACTCAAGGTATGTAATAACTAATATTTAAAAGATTTTGATTTTGTGTTAAATTTCACCATATTTTCGAATACTAATATTCTGACAAAAGACATCAAGAAGAAAATGTTGCTCGAATTTGCCCCATCTTTTAATATTTAATTAAATTTTGGCGTTTTGGGACATTTTAAAATTGGTTAAAGGTTTCGCACAATTTTACTGTATATTTCATTCCTATTTTGTAATACAATACAACTAAAAAATAGCGATATTATCTTATATCGAATATTGACTCGACTATAGAATATAGGCTTGAAAATTAATCTGACAAAAGGATGAGCTGGTCTATGGCCGCCGCGTCAAAGGTCGCCTGCCAACATGATTGTTTTATTTGTATCAATGTATCATGGCCTGCCGATATTCTGTTAGTATTCGCGCGGGGAAGGAGACACACCGTTGACATGCCGCCGCGGAGAGTGATCTTTCTTATCATATAGTTTTGCCCAAATACATAATAAAAAGATAAAGACTGATGTACTATACTGCTAACGTGCTAACACTCCGTTGAGGTTATGTGTTGGTGTTATACCTAATTGTGCAACAACTGTAGCCAGATTATCAGAAAATGCCGCGTCGAGATGAGGATCCCTTATTGGCTGAATTTGTAACGTGCGCAGTTTTCCCGCTGCTGTCTTATTTGAGCTTTTACGTTTCTCTGTTTTTTTTTTGCTTCATATGTTGTACTAAAAGTATTTTCAAATGTCATTTAAATTCAAGTTTAAATTACCCTTAACGCAACGCATTATTAAATTGGAATTTTAAAAGCTATATCTGTTGTAAAGTCATCGGTACGGGTGGGCAAGAAATTGAATAATCGATTAAACTCTTAATATTTTAGCCAATAATTGAATAATCGATTAATCGAAATAATAAATTATCGATATTTTCTGAAATATTAATTGATAAGTCGATTAATCGGTAATTTCCTAAAAGTGAATCGAATAATCGATTATTGTCGCCCACCCCTAATCCCATAATATTGTAGTAAGTGAAACTGAAGGTGAAATTTCGGTAGAATCATTATTGTTGATGCAAGACTGATGTTATTATAAAAAGAGGTAATAAATACTTTGGCTGAATCAGCAGATAAAAATTTATAATTTAGTTTTAATTTGTAAATATGGCTTTGATATTACCTTCGGATATTCAGAATATAAGCAAGTGTTTTTGAACAACAGCTGCACTGATGCTTCTATATTTTTTACTAGTTGCGTCCCTATTAGATCAATTTTTAAAAATAGCGATAACTCTGAAATACATGTATGGCAAAATTGCAGGCCCTCATCAACGCGTTTCTGTCGTCCGCTTAACATTCATTTTGCTCGTGAGACTCCTGAATTAACCGTTGCAAAAACAAAATTTGGATCATCGAATTAAAAATTTAAAACCCTTTTTTTTACAACGAAGGAGCCCTTAATTTTCGAAATCCTTTTTTAAAACGATTTAAGAACATACAAATGATTTTTATACATGATTTTTATCGTTAGTGATAATTGATACTCCCTATATATAAATACAGATGATGAGCAAAAAAATCAACAATTATTTGTCTAAAACACGATATATTAAACGTGTAATACTTAATAACTTTTATGTCTTATTTCTGGTAAACCTTATTATGGCCAGCTTTCCTAAAAATTCGACCAGTGTGCGCTGGGTCCAAAGGTCACATGCCAGTTTCATGCTAGTTTTCGCGCGGGGAAGGAGACATACCGTTGACGTGCCGCCGTGGAGAGTGAATCTTCTTATCGTAGTTAATATTCGCTGCCCGTAGCGAGCGGAAGGTCATGCGTGAAGTGAAATAATACATTGGGCTGATTAGGTGCCGCGCTAGGTCTAGCTCCAAGTTATAAAGGGGAGCGGCTAAATGTAGCGCAAATGTTAACATTGTTGCCAAATTGCTTGTAAATTTTGGCCAGTTTTGTTTGGTTGCGCCCTGGAGTGAGCGAAGCGAGCGGAGGGCCATGCTTGAAGTGAAATAATAGTCAACGTTTCATAGGAATCATGTGAAAAACATGCGCGAAGCTTCGCAACGAAATCCATAAGGGTCCACGTAGACTCTTGTTAATTATGACATGAGTTTATGAGTATTTTGTTTTTTTTTTGGGTCTTTGCGTGATTCATATATTAAATATTTTTAAAAAATGTGCTTTGTGATTTATATAAAAAAAAATAGTTTTAAAATGTAATCTACATCTATGAAATAAATTAATGCTAATGAAGTAGGCACAAATAATAAAAGTGCCAGGAAGAACAAAGAAAGAATTCTAATTTTTCAAGGTTATATTTCAAAATTTGAAGTTTAATGAATAAAACGAAAAACAATTGCTCCAGAATTCGGGAAAACCACAAAGTATCGAATGTGCAAAGAAAATCCCGAGCGGACCCGAAGCTTTCGACAAAATGATTATTTTCTTGATTTTTGGTATGTCTTGGGTTAGATTGGGTTAGCACCTGATTAGGGTCCTTTCCGTGAGCCTCCGTAGCGAACGAAGCGAGCGGAGGGCCATACGAAAAGTGATATACCTAATGTTTTCGAAACGTTGCACATTCGATACTTTGCTCCCAGCTCCAGAATTCACTTATCGTTGCCCGTACCACATCAGAGGAATTCAGAGTTGCGAGCGCATCACATTGTTGACAGAAAAGTCTAATCAGAGACAAGCAACTAATATTACACTTCGCGCATGGCCCTCCGCTCGCTATGGGCAGAAACCCATCCAGGGCATGCCTAAAATGAAGAAAAACTTTTTACGCCTAATAGTAAAAATAAGAAAACATGTCTTGCCACTGTACTCGAACCCGGGCCGCCGTATCGCATACACAGCATCCAACCACTGAGCTACGAGCTCAGTTTACTGCAATTCGCTAGACCCTAGAGATATGGTGTTTGTCAACAATGTAATGGGCACACAACTCTGAAGCCCTCTGATGCGTTACGGGAAACGGCACACCTTTCTTTTTTAATATCCGTCCAAGTCCTCCCGCCCGGCGAGTACTAGGCATTATAAACGCATTGCATTTTGGGTATGCTTTGGTTTAGTTTTTGCTGGTTGCGCCTACGGTCCTAGTAAAGTGACCGTGGGCTGCGCCCCCGTAGCGAGCGGGTCATGCGTGAAATGAGAAAAATACAAATGTAAACATTGCGAGCCCTGCGCCCGCCTCACATTGTGAGGCAGAAAGATTTGGGCATCCGCCGAAAAAAAAAGGTCTGCACGGGAAACGTCTACTCCAGAATTCTTGGAAATTTTCGCAGGTGTATGAATTACAAAAATAATGTGTAAAAAGTTTTTTTCTTTATTTTGGACATGCCTTGAGTTAGTTTGGGTTAGTTAGCGAGCGGAGGGCCATGCGTGAAGTGTAATATTTAACATTTTTATAAGCAGTGATGCGCGCGCAACTCTGAAGCTTTTTGAAGTGGTACGGGCAACGTTATGTGTTTTTTCGTATGTTATAGAAAACAGGTTTTCAACGTTTGCCGTAGAAGCAGAAACCATGTAGTATTAAATATATGGCAGAAACTACCAATTAAAGCATATTATAAACAACAATTTAACCTAATTTTTCATATTTGAAAACATTGGAAAATGTATAAAGATATTTAATTAAAAACATGAATCATTTAAATGGTCGTAGTATAATAGCAAAAACTTCTCTAAAAAGTATTTGTAGATTTAAAACATCTCAATCATCGGCTGAATATTGTCTCGATTCGATTAGGTAAGTACTTAGCAAATTGAAAATAATCAGAACAGAATCTGCCTTTGATATGCAATAGTATAGTCTTTAATGTGGATTTAGTTTTAGTTCTTTAACTAGTTTTGAATAGACATCTTCGTAATCAACTAGGTGAACATATTGAACATTTCTTTGACCTTTTTTTAGTAATTTATTTTGTTTCAGGAAATATGATTATGAGAATTTTATTTGTACGATTCTCTTAAAAAACTTTCCCAGGTCTGTTGCTCTAGCAGTTCGAGGATTTAATGTTGAAATAGCAAGAGTAGCAGAACAAGTATCACAGGAAAATATAGGTCTTATGAGGTTGAAGTTTTGGGAAGAAGCTATAGACAAATGTTACACTAGAGATATAAAGCAAATACCCAAACATCCAGTAGCTATTGAATTATTTAAGGTTAGTGGATATTTACCTCAATATTTACTATCCATATTATATTTGACAAGTACACCAACATCCAACATACTTCATCAACAGACAAAATACTCTTAAATAAACAAAATAAGCTTTCTCATCCCAGAATACAATCCTTATTGACAAATGAACCAAACCTGAAATTGAATGTATTCAAATAGAAGGCAATATTTACACAAACTGAAAACATAAATTATACCATTAATGTGACTGATGAATACAATTATGATTAAGACCGGAAATCTAATTATAACATATCTTTATTCAGATCAGATTCTTAATATCATATACCTACAATATAAATATACAAGGAGGGGAGAAAACAAGTACATGCAGAAGCACAGTTAAAGGAACTGTACACACCATACATCCAACAGACCTCGAGATAAGCAATTTGACAGAGACCTATTAAATACACATAACCTACCACTGTCTTATAATCTAAAGTTGGTTAGAACTACATACTACAACAAAAAAAAAACAAAACAAAAAGTATATCAAAATAGGTTCAAAGTTGAAAACATAACATACACAAACAGGTTAAAATTACAATCAATAGGTTTTAAGCCGTTCCAAAAAAACACACAATCACACTTGCTTTTACCTTATTTTTAAGTACTTTGTATTTCTTCACTTGACATGTGTTAATTGGCTCGTGATTAAAAAAAAGTTTGGTGCTATTATAGAAAATTGAATATTTTGTTAATGTAGAAGTTCATGATAAACCTTAGGTACTGCTGAAATAGATGATATGATGCTTAAAATTTGGGTAGGCATAAGACATACAGATCCTAAAATGAATAGAGATGGCAAAGTTAATATTATCTTCTATGATTTGAAAACTGACCTGCGGGAATACTTTGGCTTAAGGTTACAAAGATATATAACAGCACACCTCTGTAGACACCTATACCTTAATTTCTTTTTTAGAATATTGGTGGGTTTCTGAGGGAAATTTGGATACTTAGGTACTTCTCCTTTTGTTTACATTGGTTTACATATCTACACATTAAAAATTATTTAAAAAGAAGGAATTTTCATAGTTAATCTACAGGGAATAGAGATTACCTGAATGCTTCCCGGTCTCACATTGTCTGACAGGAAATTTTGTACCTATTCTACTAGTGCAAAACTTTATATGTACCGACCTAAATCATTATTTCACTAAACATTCTTTAAATAAACAGTAATAGGCTTAATATATTTATTAGGGAGGTACCTACCTATTTTTATTCTCAAGTCTTTATAGCTCTAATAAGTTCCTATATTTATGATCCTCTGTATGTAAACATAATTATTGTATTTCAATTTTATTTGTATAAATATAATTTTAGTAGAGGATTTTACATTTTAATTTATATACTTTTTATATTGGTTTTTTCTTTACGTATCTATGGCATTTCAATAAATACTTTTTGTATTATAATTATTATTACTATTATCAAAAAAAGGTGTTTCAGGCTATTTCGAAGGCCAACCTAAACAGAAGGTATTTAAAGAACTTAGTTTCAGCAAGACAGAATTACATGAATGTTCATGGTATGAAATCAATTGATGAGATGGAAAAATATGTTGAGCAAACAGTATCAAGCACATATTATTTAATTTTAGAAGGCTGTGGCGTAAAGAATATAGATGCAGATCATGCTGCATCACATTTAGGAAAAGCACAAGGCATCATTCAGCAGTTAAGGTAATTGTATTAATTAGATATTTTTAGACTGTGATTATTGCATATTACAATTAAATAGTCTTAGCCAGTTCGAGAAACTTAATGCATTTGTTAATTGATCAATTCCTATTTAAGCAATAGTAAAAAGAAATATATTCATTAATCAAATTAGCACATAATTTTAAAAAACGAAATAATGATATTTTAGAAAACAATGGTTCTGTAAAACTGAAGTTGTAATTAAATTATATTTATAAATAAAATCTGTAATTCACAGATTAGTAATAATTATTTATTTATTCAAACTAACATATATTTTAAACAGGCAGGCCTAAATAGAGATTCAGCAAATAAAATAACAACAGATATACTTTAAAGATAATGAAAGTGTTTTCACAGAAGCATTATTATAGTTTGCTGTAAGTAAGTAGAACACAGAAAAATATATATTAAGCTCAGACAGATTGGTTGCTTCAGTTGTTTGAGTGAAACAACAGCTAAACTGGGTGAAACCGGATAAACTCACCCATGAAAACCATAACTAATATGAGATGTTGCATTAAATTCACTGATAAACGCTTTTTAACTTTCTCTTAAAGCTTTCAACCTAGGTGCATTTCTTGATGTCAGCAGAGCACCTAGCTCACTATGGCCTTAAAGCAAATTTTGCTTATTAGGCATTTATTTATTTATTGCCATATATGACAATTAAGAAGTTACACTAGCACCGTCTATATATATTCTAATAAGTCCGGTCACTCCCGCATGCCATGGAAAATACTGCCGTTGACCTTGAACACACTCGGCCACTGTACAGTAAATGAATGGGTGCAGCTACGGTGTATGAACAATATGAACTGCTGCTTGATTATTTGTATACGGGGAGCGTTCTATTAGGAATAAATGATATGAATATGATTACATATTAATGTTTGGATTATTTATTTGTTATGAACAACTATTGACATTATCTGTCTCATTTAGAGCTCATTAATGATACTTCTTTGTAATAGTTACTTAGTATTATAGTACATAAGTAAATAATAAACGAAATATTATCTACGATATGGATAAAAATACCAGTAGGTACAACTTGTATTTTTTAATTACGAACACAAGTTACAAAATATAACAGGAAAATAGCGACAATGGAATAATTTTAACCTGATATTTTCGGCTGTCGATAGGTATCGATATTTTATTACATTTTGTTATTAATATGACAAATGCGTTGTCACAGTGGATGTCGTTTTTTAAAAAAAATGAAAACACGAACTAACCTGTGCCACACCCATAACTTAACCCAAGCATTAAAAGTGTTTTCCATCTAGGGCTTTTTTATTCTTAATTAGTGGTTAAAATAGCGATCAAACTCACTTATACTCATATATAACTCAACTTATATACCTAATTTGGGCCAAGGTAAATATTAGAAATCCACAAATTTTACGCTATTTTGATATTCTTTGGATTCATGAAAGTGATTTTTCAAAGCCATGCATGTAACGACACGATTTGGAATTTTCGTCTCGCAAGAGAGATAAAGCATATGACTCTCTCTTCCTCTTTCTCTTGTATGGAATCGGTAAAGAGTTAATCAATTTTTATGAGACGAAGTGAAACTAACCGAAAGCTGATTCGGCGACTCACCCAAACTACCCAAATCTTAGATTATAACATATCGGAACCGGTTCAAGTGATTAAAATAAGTGAGATTAAGTGAAACTAACCGAAAGTTGATTCGACGACTAACTCAAACTAACCAAATCTATTAAAATTGATTATAACGTATCGGAACCGACTCAAATGACTGAAATAAGTTGATACTAAGTGAAATTAACTGAAATTTGATTAGACGACTAACCAAAACTAACCAAATCCATTAAAATTGATTATAATGTGCCGGAACCGGCTCAAAAAAGTAAAATAAGTTGAGACTCGCTAACGATGTAGTCACTTCTATCACGTATACTGTGCTACTCGTGACTTTTTTTTAATAAAAAATCATTAAAAACTTTTGTACAAATCTGCTGTAATTGCTACTACTTTTCTCTGCCGACTTTCAATGTATTGTTTTGTTTTTATTGAAATAACGTAGACGGCGCATGAAAGGTTTGTAGACAATGCTGTGTTGCCGCATTAATTCTTTAATTGTATATGGTTTTAAATTAAAATGGTACATTTCTCAGCTTGACAATTTTATGTTAGTCAATAGTTGTGTTGTGCTGAATTTAAAATATATATCTATATAATATCTATTATTCCTGAAATTATGATTTTATATAACTTATTAAAGCGAGGTAAAGCGATAGTGGTATTAAGCTGATAAGATTTAATATTATTCATTGCTCAATATTAAAGGTCGAAAAGGGGATTCGAGGAGCATGATTATTTCTCTTGCTGACTATAGATATTTTGTTTCCTTATATTCCTTCCTTATATCTAGCGTCTGCGGTATAACTATTTACAATCATGCGCAGTTGCGTTTCGGGATCAGCTTTTGTGCTTGTGATACTACGGCCCGGGTTCGATTCCCGTCGGTGACATGTTTTATTTTAATTTTTTTAGTTATATTTGTTAGTTGGGGTTAATTTTAGTTTAGTGTTAGGCAGGGTTGGTCAGGCGTGTAGCGCCCCCGTCTCAATGCGCTTGTTTGATTCATTAAAGTTACTTTCGATTATGTTTGCTTAATATGGTATACTGACGCGCGCGTAGCGAGTAGCACAGGACACGTGATTGAAGTAAATACTTCTCAAGTTTCAACTCATTTTATTTATATGAGCCGGTTTCGATACGTTTTTATAATCAATTTTTATACATTTGTTTAGTTTTGGTTAATCGTCTAATCAACTTGTTAGTTTCACTTAGTCAACTTATTTTAGTCTTTTGATCAGGTTCCGATATGCTATTACCAATTTTAATAGATTTGGGTAGTATGGGCTAGTCGCCGAATCAACCTTCAGTTAGTTTCACTTTGTCTCGACTTATTTTAGTGAATTCAACCGGTTCCGCTAGGTTATAATCAAATTTAATAGATTTGGTTACTTTGGGTTAGTCATCGAATCACCTTTCGGTTAGTTTCACTTAGTATCAACTTACTTGAGTCATTTGAACCGGTTCCGATACGTTATAATCAATTTTAATACATTTGGTTAGTTTTGGTTAGTCGTCTAATCAACTTTCAGATAGTTTCGCTTTGTCTTAACTTATTTTAGTCATTTCAACAGGTTCCGGTAGGTTACAATCAATTTTAATAGATTTGGTTAGATTGGGTTAGTCGGCGAATCAACTTTCGGTTAGGTTCACTTTGTCTCGATTTATTTTAGTCATTTGATCAGGATCCGATATGCTATAACTAATTTTAATAGATTTGGTTAGTTTGGGTTAGTCGCCGAATCAGCTTTCAGTTAGTTTCACTTTGTCTCAACTCATTTTAGTCATATCAACCGGTTCCGATAGGTTATAATCAATTTTTATAGATTTGGTTAGATTGGGTTAGTCGTCGAATAAACATTCGGTTAATTTCACTTAGTCTCAATTTATTTTAGACATTTGAACCGGTTCCGATACGTTATAATCAATTTTAATAGATTTGGTTAATTTGGGTTAGTCCCCGAATCAACTTTCAGTTAGTTTCACTTTGTCTCGACTTATTTTAGTGAATTCAACCGGTTCCGCTAGGTTATAATCAATTTTAATAGACTCGGTTAGTTTGGGTTAGTCGTCGAATCACTTAGTCTCATCTTATTTGAGACATTGTACCGGTTCCGATACGTTATAATCAATTTTAATACATTTGGTTTGTTTTGGTTAGTCGTCTAATTAACTTTCGGTTAGTTTCACATAGTCTTAACTTATTTTAGTCATTTCATCCGGTTCCGATACGCTATAACAAATTTTAATATATTTGGTTAGTTTGGGTTAGTCATCAAATCAACTTTCGGTTAGTTTCATTTAGCCTTTCTTATTTTAGTCATTTGAACCGGTTCCGATACGTTATAATCAATTTTAATAGATTTTTTCTTCAAACGTCAGTAAATCCATCATTACTCGACTGTGTAGGCGGCAGTGAAGTTTCGCTTTTCCTCCGCCGGAGCTTTACTTTTCACTTTTCCGCCGGCGGAGGTAAAAGTGTTGTCATATCAACATAGATACAATACAAACAAACATCCAAATAAGCGTCAACAACTCAAGAGTTATTAAACTAAAATTTGTATTTATCACTCAATTTGTGACTGCATTTCTAAAAATCACT
>MU183985.1:2644-42434 GCA_016904865.1 Pissodes strobi
TTTTCTGGATTAAAGTGATGTAGTACTGGAGCTGATATAAGTTTATCTTTTAAGTTTTGAAATGCTTCCTCTTGCTGTGCTCCCCATATGAATTTGGTTGCCTTTCTTGTTAAGTCGTGTAGAGGACGTGCGATTGTAGAAAAATTTTGTATAAATTTTCTATAGAAATTACATAATCCTAAGAAGCTTTGCACGTCCTTAACTTTTTTGGGTTTTGGGAAGTTTTAACACAGATTATTTTGTCATCATCTGGGAGAAAGCCCTCCTCGCTGACTTTAAATCCCAGAATTCGTATTTGTTTTTTGAGGTACTCACACTTTTTTGGTTTCAATGTTAGGTTGGCTTGTCGCAGCCGTTCAAACACTTTTCTGAGTTTTTCTATATGTTCTTCTACTGTGCGTGAAAAAATAATAATGTCATCTAGATAAATTAACACTTCCTTCCATTTCATGTCCCAAAATACCTTATCTGCCAGTTCTTGGAACGTGGCCGGAGCGTTGCATAAACCAAAACTTAGTACATTGAATTCATATGAGCCGTGCCCTTGTGCCACAAATGCCGTGTATTGTTTAGATTCCTCTTCTATTGGGACTTGCCAATATCCTGAGAACATATCCAGGGTGCTGAAGTATTTCGCATCTCCTAAATATGTTAGAATATCATCTATTTGCGGTAGAGGCCAGTTTGATTTCTTTGTACATTGATTAATTTTCCTATAATCGCAACAGAACCTTGTTTTTCCATCCTTTTTCTTGACTAATACTACAGGGCTCGCCCAGGGGGAATGGCATGGTCGTATGACGTTGCTTTCTAGCATTTCGTTTAGCTGTTCATCAATGATTTTTCTTTCTTTTTGCGACACTCGGTATGGTCGGCTTTTTATTGGCTTCGCGTCTCCAATGTCTATAACGTGTTTTGTAAGGTTAGTTTTTCCCATGTATTTTGCTGATTTTGCAAATACGTCGTTATATTCTGACAATAGGTCCTCTAATGCCTTTTTTGTCTCTTTATGAGAAATGTTTTGTAAGTTATGATCTTGCAAGGTTACTATTTCCTCATTTTCCAGGCTTTTTTCGTTAAGGTTTAAACTTAAAGTAGGTTCCATATTGGGCTCTGTTTCTTCCAATAATGCCAAGGTTGATCCTTTATATAATTTTACTGGTTCATTTGATCTTGCACCTACTTTTATAAACATTCTTTCGCCATCTGTATACATATGTGATTGAATGGTTAATCGTTTCGATGCAAGCCAGTCTGAGTTGTATCTGCAACTCCAGACTGTTGATCCCTCTTTTAATTGACCCATCGCTTGTATTTCCAGTGTTTCCACTTTGTCTTTCTGTATGACGTAATCTTTTGCTAACCCTAATTTGCAACATTTGGCGTTATTTTCTACATTTATGTTTAAAATTGGCTCCGAGTCATCTGTGACATATTCGTTTCGCAATCCTGGCTTGCACATTAGAACTTTTATCTGGCCTTTCTTAAAAATGTCATAGATCATTTTCTTTAATAAATCCCATTCTGAAGTATCTAATTTCCATCCTTTACGTGTTATTGCAAGTGTTTTTACATGTTTCATGTTTAATTGTTTATATAGTTTGGATAAACTGTCATATAGTTTCTCAAGTTTTGGCTTTTCTTTATATATATTTCTGATGTGTAAAAAAAATGCTGTTTTATCCTTATTTTGTATCATTGTTGTGCTGCCTAATTTGGCTTTCGGTCTATTTTTTATCTTTGGGAATACCTTTTTAAGTTGTTTTTGTACTGTTCTGTGTGTTACAAAGGCTGTTGTTATGCCATAGGCTAAGGCTATATTTTTTGGTAAGTTATATATATCTTGTTCTTTTTCTGTTATGATATGTTCTATTTTGTTTTGTTCTATCAGTTCATGTGCTGTCATGAATGCTTGAAATTTGTTGAAGGACCTGTTATATACGTCAGGAATGATTATTATGTCAGTCTTTATTTCTCGTATTTTTTTGTAGGTATTCCTGCTTCTATCATCATTCCTATTTATTACTATGCCAGATATTTGATTTTTTATTCCTGGTTCCTGTTGTAGTTGAATTTTATATTTATTATTTAAAATTAATGCTTTTTCTTTTATATCAATTAATGCCTGGTTTTTTACTAAGAAGTCCATTCCTAAGATAACTGGATATGGAGCTGCTGATATTATTTTTGCCAATATGTTGTCTTTAAATGTCTGGCTACCTTGTATTTGTATTGGAGTGTTTATTTCCCCTAATACTGGTATTTTGTGGCTTCCTGCCGTTAGTAAAATGGTATTACTGTTTTTTCGTTTAATTTTTGGTGCCCACTTTTCTTTTATTATATTATTTTGTGACCCTGTGTCAATGATTGCTTTTACTGGTTTATTATTTAAGACAATTGTGATGCTTAATACTCCTGACCTGTCGTTTCTCCCCGTGCTCCAGGTGACTGGGGTTACTTCTGCCACCTGCCCCCGTTTGGGTACCCTTGACTCTTGCATGTTGCAGCAAAGTGTCCTGCTTTTCCACAGGTATAGCATATGGGGTTGTTATTGGCATTTCTTTGCCTATTTTGATATGAGTATTGTTGTGTATTGTTTTTATTTTGGTTCTGTTGCTGGTATCCTTGGTAGTAGTTTTGTGGCCTTGTATTGGTTGCGAATGGAGGTCTGAATGTGTTTCTTGGTTGGAAGAGTGGTTGTCTGAATGTGGCTTGTTGTCCGAATGGTGGCCTACTTCTGCCATGTTGCTGAAAAAATACCGGTCTATAGGTGTTTTGAGGCTGATAGAATTGTGGTCTTTGCGGTCTTGGTTGTATATCCGTATGCACGACCTTTTTTGGCGCCTTATCAATGGTTCTGGAAATTTCTTTCATCTCCTCCCAATTTGGCGCATTAGTTAGCCAGTAGTAGTGATATTTGTTCTCCTCTGTTAACCCTTCATTGAATATGTGTGTAAACTCTTCCATATCCAAATGTGTTTTATAGTCGTGGTACAGTACACGAAGTTCGTACATGTAGTTTACGACAGTCTCATTTGGGCTTTGTTTCCGCTGTTCTAACCTCTTTTTTAACGTATTCTCATAGCTTTTATCTTCAAACTCTTTTTTGAAGTCTTCGCACAGCTCGTTCCAGTCTTTGTTAGGGTTCTTTGAAGTGTATTCATAGAACCAAAGATTTGCTGCGCCGTCTAGGAATGTTCCCAGGTATGCTATTTTTAAGCCCTCGTCCCAACCGTTTGCTATAGCTGTCCTTTCGTATCCTCTCAGGAACTCGCTAGCTCTATTTTGACAAGGATTAAATGTAGGCGGGTTTATGAATTGCGGTAAGCTTGCTTTCTTTGCCGTCGCCATTGCGTCTAGAATTGTGGTGTTTGCCATCTTTCTTTCTATATTTCCTAAAATAGATTGTGGTGATGTAGGCCGGCTTTCGTTATCTGTACTCTCTTCACTGTCGCTACTTTCCTCTTTCCTCAATTTGCAGTCCTCCTCTTGGCTGATTCTTGTGCTATTTGAAATTCCTACCGTAGATGGCCTTAAATCTATTAAGGTAGATTCTATCTGGATTTTTGTGATTGTTTCCAAGTTTGGTAGGGGTGATGTCGGCGGAGTCCTCTGCAGACTTAGCCTTGTTGGCTGGAATATTGATCTTTCTTCTATCGGTGTATTATCACTAGGTATCCTGTTTCGTAGTGGGTATGGGTTTTTAGCCATTTGTTATTTTGCCTTACTGATACATATTGTTTCCTGAGATAGCTTTTTTTTCTTTCTTATTCCATATACTTATATATATTTATCTTATCTAGATATGAACGTATATCCTTATACCTTCGCCAAAAATTAGCAGGTTTTAAAAACGTAGTTAACAACTTTTTCGTTTGTTTCAGGTATGAACCTAGATCCCTAGATGGCGCCTCTGTCTTCCTCGACGTAGATGGCTTGAGTTCACCAGCTTGCTGCTTTGAACGACTGCTGCCAGAGGGCGATGTGTATACAGCAATGGACGTAGCTTGAACGCGCGTAATTTAAAAATTGCCTTATATTGTAAATAAAATTTTTTGAATTATGTTAGTTTTATTGACCAATAATAAGATTTTACCGCGCGAAATAATACTGGCGCGTGTTTTGAATTTTTTAATTATAATTGAATTGTTGTTTTTCTTCTCTCTAACAACGTGTCAGGGGTAGCTTCGGCGCCTCCACCACGTGTCACGAGTAATTTTAGGGGTAGCTCGTTTATTTAAAGAATAACTTCTCAGAGAAGAGCCTCGTCGCGATTAGTACAATGACGGGGTCTCAATGCTTCCTTTAATCTACCACTGTATGTTTTACTCGTGAGGACACGCCTTATTTAGCGTGCCGGGGGGTAACTGAGGTAGACCGGGATCGCGTCACGTGGGGTAAGAAGAGATGATAAAGTAAGCACGTTTAGTTTATAACAATAACAATGTATTAACGATAAAACTTTAACAACAATTATTGGTCAGAGAAAATGAGATTCTATTATACCCGATTACTACGGTGCGCATGTTTTCTCGATTTGAGGTACTGTTTATAGGTCTTTGTTTACTGTCTTATAATTTATAGTTTTTCTTAAGGGCTGGGTTTTATTTAAGAGCACTAAGAGCTTTCACTAAACTTTTTAACTGACTATTTAGACACTTGTCTTTCTCAACACTCTGACAAACTTTTTGTCAAGACTTTACTATGGAGGTTGTGCAACCCCTGGTCCTAGCAGTCGTCAAGTAACTAACCGGTACCAGGTTGGGTAGGAAAGGAATTGAACCTAAAGCAGTCGTATGACTAACTCTAGGAGCGGATAGAACCCAGAAGGCAGTCGTCAAGTGACTAACCTTGGGAGCTGGAGGTGAGATCAATGTCTCCCGAACTGAGGATTCGGTAGCGTATTTATATAAAACAAAGTGATGATCATAGCATGCATAAGGTTCAAAGTCGCTCCCGTTGATTGCTCGCGTTGTTTATAGTTTGCCTTTAATGTTTATATAACAATCTTCAAGTTCAAGTTCAAACTTGCGACAGGGTGATATTGGTTTAGTAGCTTATGCATTTTAGTAGATTACAATATAATTAGACCAATAAACAGTTACTAAAAATATACTAAGTCAATAAGATAACCTGTGAAGAAAATTTGTATATATAGCCGATAAATATCTACATCTATCTACAAAATGAACTCAGTTATGGGAAACAAATTTCTGCCATGAGGCTTACAGCCAATTACAGTAAAAATAGATCAATTAATTATCAGAAAATTAGCAAAATGAATTCTCTGTTCAAGACAATATCGGATAGGATAATGCAGAAAACGTGTACCTCTAAATCAGTTATGATAAAAGACAGCTATAGGTATGATAAATGATAATAGATCACCTACAGCTGATTATCGGTAACTTCGATAAGCAAAAATGGTAAGTTCAGCAAACAAAAACGAGAAATAATCATAATAGATGCAATATAGAAGGCAAACGACCTACAGTCGCTCAACAGTAAGTTCATTAATCAAAATCATAAATATCGATAATAGGTATGATACATGAAAGCAAACGACCTACAGTCATTTAACAGCATGCTCATTATTCAGAATGATAAATAACGATAATATTATGACTGTTAATCAAAATCTAATAGACTTTTATTCCAGAAACCATTTGCATGACAATACATTTGTTTTTACTCCTGTAAATGAGCAATTAATATCTCATTTAATTTTAAAAATAAAGTCAAAAGCATTTGGGGCCGATAAACTAAATATTACTCTAATAGCTCTTTGTTGTCCAATAATTATACCTGTAATAACACATATAATAAATTGTTGCATTACCAGATCATACTTTCCACTGGCTTGGAAGGAGGCAAATGTTACCCCGATTCCTAAAATTAATAACCCTTCGGATTTGAGTCACCTTCGATCTATCTCGATATTGCCCACATTTTCTAAAATATTAGAAAAAGTCATGGAATTGCAAGTCTCACCTTTCCTCTCCCATAACGATATTTTACCAAAGAAACAGTCTGGCTTTAGAGCCGAACACAGCTGTAGTACTGCCCTCTCTGACTTGGTGAACGATGTGGTTTCGGCACTGGATCACAGCAAAGCCACTATAGTTATACTACTCGATTAACTCGATTATACTAAAGCTTTTGATATGTTACATCACCATATTCTTATCGCAATTCTGATATACATTGGCTTTGATGTGGGTGCGGTAGAGTTCATTTCATCTTTTTTGACTGACAAAACGCAGGGGGTGATGCTCGATGGGGAGCGGTCTGGGTCACATAGTGTCACGAGGGGTCTTCCCCAGGGTAGCATTCTGGGTCCTCTTCTCTTTAGCATATACACATCCAGCTTTGTAAAATGCTTACAGTTTTGTAATTATCACCTTTACGCAGATGACACACAAATCTACATATCTTTTGATCCCGGAGAGGCAACCAACATAAACTATCAAATAAATCATGATCTAAATAATTTGTTGCAGATCTCTGAGGATCATCTGCTTAAAATTAATCCGCAAAAATCTGCAGCTCTCTTATTCTGTGCTGATAGCATCCGTGAGTCAATTTCGAATACAGTATCCATCCGAATAGGTAACGAGGATGTAAATTTTGAAAACTCGCATAAAAACTTGGGACTAATTATGGATAAAAAGTTAAAATTTAAAGAACACGTCACTCTTTGCATGAATAGAGCTTTTTCTATGCTTAAACATATATTTTCGCATCGCCACTCTTTATCTAGAAGAACAAAAACTATGCTATGTGATAGTTTAATTCTATCGCATTTTAATTACTGTGATAACGTTTACGGTCCATTTCTGGACTTAATCGATGTTAAAAGAATTAAAAAAATGCAAAACTACTGTATACGCCTAATCTATGGTATAAGACGTAAGCAGAGGGTCTCTCACAGAGTAGGGAAGTTGGGGTGGCTGAACATGGTCCAGCGGCGTACTCTGCACTCAGTTTGTTTATTTTACAAGATTATAAAGTTTAAAAGTCCTCCTTATCTGTTTGAAAAACTAACATTTAGAATTGACGTTCATGTTTTGAATTTGCGACGACAGTTTATTTTAACCATATCACGCCATAATAAAGAGTTGTATAAAAAATCGTTTTCATACCAAATTTCGTTTTTATTAAATAAGTTTAAAATAATTGATTTTAATCTCTAAGTGCTCTCTTTTAAAAAATAATTAAACAACAGCTACTTGAGTAATGATTGTGAAATGAACTAGATTAAGTTATTGATGTAATTGCCTAGACTTGCTCTTTTCTTTTCTCTCTTTGTTTTATTTTTTTTTAGGATTAGGTGTATAGCTTTAAATGTTTTTTTTTTGGTACATTTATTGGCTTTAGCAGCACCTTTCTCTCGAAAGGAAGCTGAAAATCGGGCCATTTATTCCAGGATTGTATTCTTTATTTTGTATATGTTTTCTGTATATTTAATTTACAATGGAATAATAAACTATTTATTTTTATTATATTTGTAAGCAGACGGCCTACAGTCGTTTAGCGGTAAAGTTATTAAACCAAACGGTAAATAACGGTAATAGAGGTAATAAAAGGTCATTAATTTAAAAAAAATTTAGATCCTACTTGTATCTAGTAGATTTGCAGACATGGAATCCACCGCCGATTTCTGTGAAGCTACGTCTCCACCATGTGGTCATATTAAAAGGTCTCTCTCTATTCGGCTAAATGGAACCGGGACCTCTCTAGGTCGGTATAGAAAAGGCCGCTGACGGATGTTCAGCCTCAAGGGAGGAAGAAAGATCCAAGTTATATTGTAAATAATTGTAACCATCCAATACAGACACGCTAACATGTAACAAACCTTTTTTATAGGACGGGTAACCACACTATTCGTCACACATCATTTTCAAGCAATATGGCTGATAACTTCAAAAAATACACATACTAGCTCATTTGCCAATCAATTCATCGACAAAATCACAAAATCGGTATTTAGACCTGATGGTCAAAAATAACAACAATAATTTTAGATACTCAAACTGTCCGCTCGCCTTGAGTTTCCAGACGAGAAGGGCTCATCAATTCCCATAAAAAAAGAATATAGACCACGTCTTTCAAGAGGGCGCTTCAAACGGAATCATCCTTCGAGCGATTTGGAACAGCATTCCTCGATACTGGTGGATTATAACCGAAAGTAAGGTAGCAAGAGTATCGATAACACAAATCGACCAGTAGAAGGGAAAAGTCGCACTACCGGATTTTGTAACATTTACAACGTTAAAATGCAACATTCAGAAAAACGTTATCCTCACCGTCTTCATATACACTCGTGTCTATCCGATGAATGCAAACAAAAACTCGATTCGGCTGTGAATAGCCTTCATCATTTCAGTCTTTAGGTCCAGGGGCAAAAGTTATTCGTTGAGCACGGTGCCCTACAAATAAAGTTAAACAAGCAGCTGGGTTTCTTGACATCAATTTCTGTTCATGTATTATGGACCCTTAGTCTAGACACTAGCATAGATGCTAGTAGCAGTTAGATTAACAAATATATAATATTGTTAGCTTGTGTGTGTAGTCTTTCTAAACCTGGACGTCGCGTCCGGCGTACTTTCCGGTCTGGCAAAAGCGACTGATCGCATCTAGTATAGTGCTTGTGGCTCTGCCCAAGACATTTACAGTGTTAAGTCGTAGTTATATACATTTGTAATGCCACTATTTTTATTCACTAAATTTAAAACAGCGGTGACAACAAATTTTTAGTGCCGGATCATTGTTCATTTTTTATAAATAAACTTCCTTTATATTTTTGCCCGAAATATCCGTCAGTGCCAATCATTATCACAAATTTGTCAGTTTGTTGTCAAAGTTATCTTTGAAAGCTTAAGAAAATGCAGCAAAAAGCAGCAGCAGGTGTAACAAAAGTCAGTCCTACAACAATTGCAAATATTAAGAATTAAATAAAATCCGGCAAACCTCACGTGTCTAATATGTCTTCAAATGTAGTCAAAACCAAAATTACAAGCTATTATAAAAATACAATTCGTGACATAATTATTTCTTCTATGTATGCCAGAAAAGAATGAGTAAAGTATGGGTTTTAAGCGGAAGAAATCAAACAATAGAAAATATTTAATGGACCTACCAGACATTGTACAAAAAAGATTCAACTTTTTATAGGAGTATATTAAATTAATAAAAATTTATATCCAGAAGGTTTTATTCCACTTTTCATAGACGAGACGTGAACGAGCAACGGATTATTTCGCAACAGCTGGCAAGATGACACCAAGCATACGTACTCAAAAATGATGATGATGATGGTAAAAATTAATTTATTATCTTTTTAGAGTTTCGTAATAAAAATCTGCGCGTTATTACTTTTTATAATTCCTTTTTTTATACACTTTTCGAGTTAAAGTTTAAAGGTAAAAAAAATTGTTCGCTCTGAATTTCTGGGGAATTTTAAAGGGCCGTACGTCCCAAACCATCCGATTTTTACATTGAGAAAAATACATACTGCAACATGAGAGAATTTGACTATCACAACTTATCAATTTATTTAGTGCGTGATACTTTATTTAATATAATTTATATTTTGTTAAACGGATTTTGAATATTTTGTAAAATTTTTGCAATATTTTTGTTGTTTAAGGGACTACGGCTTAAAATTATGTTATTTCCGACTTTTTCAGGTCATATTTGTGGTCCACGCTGGAAGATGTCTTCACTAATGACGCTAATTTAAGATTCAAATGTGGGTTAAAGACAGGGGATTGTCATGATAACATGAACAGGAAAAATTGTGTAAACTGGTTTAAAGCTCAGCTGGTTCCGAATCTTCTTCCAAAGTTTTTAATATTCATGGACCATTCTGATCAATCAGAAATCCCAAGCAAATATTAGACCAAGCAGCGGCTAATCGGATGGTTAAAAGGAAAACTATGAATTTTCGAGAAAATGCCATGAAATATCCAATATGGAGCATTGCACGTAACAACTGCCCCAGTGAAAAATATATCCTTGATGAATACGCTTAACCTTTAGGATACAAAATTTTGCGATATTTACCATTCTACTACCAGCTTAATGTAATTGAAATGGTGTGGTCGGATTTTAAATGAAAATACAATGAATATATTTCTTATCTCAAGGGATCATCACCATCAGAAGCTTTGTCTACATTGTTAAGGGTAATAAACGAAATTTGTATAGGTCATTTGGAAATTTATTTTAATCACACTGAAAAGGTAACATTTGTAATTATTGTGGAAATCATTTTTTTTACATTTACATCTGCAGCTCGCGGTATTTCATTAATAACATGAAATGATATTCCGTTTCGGACTTGTTTCTTACTCAATTACAAGAATAAAATTTATATTTAATATTATCGGCAGACGTGCTTAATAATAATTATTATTAAAAATGATTGTTAAATGTAAATTAGTATATATATGGAAAATAATAAAATATATAATTTATTGTTATTAATATGCGGTAATTTACTAGTTTTGTTTATGTTAGTTCGGATTTATGGCGAATTAATCCAACTCGCTAATTGAAATGACTAGCCACCTTAGTCCTTAAAATCCAGCAGATTGGCTTACCTTATGTTAATAATTAATTCTTAAATGGGAATATTACGCCTGTGCTATGGAAAGTCAGAAAAAACGAGCCTAAAAAGTAAGTTTTATCGAGCTGAAATTTGGTACATGTGTCTAAAACTAAAAGGAGAATTTACATTTTTATAAATAAATTGGTAGGTATAAAAATAAAATTAAAAAGGTAAAAATTGGCAAAATTTGCCCTTATATGAAAAATTTTACTCCAGTGCAAAATTTTGCGTCTCTAGCCAATAACACCGAAAGAGACAAGGACTCGATCCTGTGTCGTCAAAGCCGCGTGACGTAGACACAGCGAGGTAACGGCTTTACCCAATAAAAAGTGCATTTGCGCCAAGGGTTTCGCCAGCTTGTAAGCTAGGGATCAGGGCAATCTGAAATTTGATACTTAAACCGAGGTCGATTTTTTTAAATATTTGTTAGGTTAATATAAGAGATATCTTCTAGGGCTTAGGGTGGGGCAACTGCCCCCCCCCCCCCTTCCCGACGCCCATGTGCACTAGTTTACTTTACGTCGCTCAACGGACGCGTGTATGCGAGAGGTTAATTTCTTCCCTTTGTGTTTATTTAAAAATTTAGAATTTGTGTGATAACTGTCATATTCTGGTGTTGTGGTGAGTTTTACCGGTTTTGCGGATATACTTACGATGCCTTACTCGTGTTGTGTTATAGGATGTTGCGGAAATTACAAAAATGGGCTTAAAGTACACGCACTTTTTTCCATCGGACGAAACCATTTCCAACAAATATATAAAGGCTATTCACAGGGAAAATTTTACTCCATCCAAATTCAGCAGGGCCCGTGAGTTATATTTTGCCAAATAATACATAATAAATTGTTCTATAGCAACGAATTCAAAAGCCGGCGAAACTGTAACTGGTTTTAAAATTTCTAGACGAAAATCAGACGCCTTGCCTACGCAATTCCCCAACTGTCCTTTTTATTTATCTAAAACTGTAAAATTGCACCCAAGTCGTGATGAAAAATTGCAGGAATTGGAAAATCAAAATTTTACAAAAGCGATTAAAAATAGCCAAACTGAATTTGAAACTTATCAAAAAACATGTTTGTACACCAAATTACTAAACCGAACTTATTAGATTCTTTAGTGTCAAATATGTCAGATGAGAGGGATGACGACAGTTTTCAAAATATTTCTGTTTTAGCTTTTATATCTAAGCAACTAAAATTACATACATTCAGCAAAGCAAGACACATATAATACTATAATTTTAGCCTCCATTCTTCAAACAATAAGTCCGTATGGTTACAAATACATGAGATATTTTGGTGTACTTATTTATATTGCCTCATCCAGATACAGTAACATCTATTTGCGGTTCTTTGTTGACTGACCCTACATTGGAGATCACGTCGGATCATGAAAAATACGTTATATATTTATTAATGGACTAAATCCACATTAAATCGTTTCTTGATTATAAAGCAGGAACTATTGTTGGAACTGCTTATAATAATGCTTGTTTAGCAAATTCTGCTTTTGTATTTATGATAGCCAGCATTATGTCTAGCGTAAAATAAGTTGTGCATACTACATGAAAGAATGAATGATCTAGGGTATTAATGAACTGCGACCTGTACAGATCTATTGTGTCCCCCTTCTATGGTGCCTTTGTTGATGTGATTCTCAATCAGAGTACCTCATCCAGATTCAGTGCTTTGATAGAAGCAAGTAGTGTGGATGTATCTATGGACGAAAGTTCCTCCTGGTCGACGATACAGAACCTGAAGCAGGCCATTCGCCTGTTCGCGACTGCCACGCACTCCGTGAGAAGGTGTTCAGGGGTTTCCTCCCCTTCCTCACAGAACCGGCAACTGTCCTCGTTTTCAATTTTTATTCTCTCCAAGTGCCTTCTCAACCGTAAGAAAGCCGGTGAGGATGCGGAGATTGTTTTTACTCAGTGTTATAAGGTATTTTGATCTTCCTGGAAACAGCTGTGATTACCTTAACACTGGAAGGCGTTCCCATAGATTTCTTCTTTCGGTTGGGTCTTCTTCTTCATCCCTGTAGGTTTGCCTCCCTATGTCATAGAAAGGTTCCCGCCCTAAAAGCGCAGTTTGTGCTTCTACTTTTGCCAATTGGTTCTTTTTCGTTGCCTTCTATGCCAGCGTGTTCCTTCAAGGGATAGTTTGTATTCTTGCCTAGTTCGTTAGGCCTATCTAGGCATTCCCATACCATTCTGGAGCTGATTGTTGCTGAGCTCAGCGCTTTGATGGCTGCTTGGCTGTCTGAGTAGATGACAATCTCTTTCTTCCTATAGTTTCAGTCGGAGTTGAGCTGCGCACATCTTCCTATGGCGTTAATTTCCACCTGGAATATGTCCGGATGTTTTTATATTGCTTCGGAGAATTTGGTTCCTGGCCCACTGTATAACACTAAATTCATAAAAGCTTTTTGCAAAATCAGTGCCAGATAATAATCATGGTAAAAGCGCCTACAACTTGAGAAAAATTTATCAATATCGAAGCAAATCTTTTTAAGACTTACTTTGAATTAAATTTTGATTATCTGTTTTTTGTCCAAGAGTGTATTTAGAATATTTACGTCACTAGCCGGCGTTTCGTTGCATCTATAAATAGTTGCGATTAAGTTGCGGCGAAAAACTTAACTAGACGCTCCAAGTTCCTTGAACTAATTTAGTTGATGTCTGCCCTATTTCTATAACAGTAAAACTGTAATCCGCCGAGAAGTGAGTGCAAACCGCATTTCAGCGGGAGCAGCTCGCATGGGGCAAATCTGCGGTGTTTAAATCTGTTGGCAAAAGCAAGTGCGCTGTAAAGTTAGACCGTATTTAATGGACGCCGTCTTCTCTACAGGGAGAAATATCATCTGAAAGCTTTGGAAAAATATGTTGCTGGGGCCCGATTGATACGTAACAAAATATTAGAGGATATTATGGCTCGTTGATCTGCGAGAAACAGTTTATGGTATTTATCTAACTTAGTAATATGATTATACAGTGTGTCCAAAAAAGTATGCAACATATGGGAAACTTCTTTATTATTGGATTCTCAGAAAATTTTATTCTTCATAAAAGTTGGTGCTTGCCCTAAAACAGTAAACGAGTTTTTCAAATTTTACATACTGCTTTTAGTGCGGATGCAAATGCAATTTTTCCGAAATCGCGTCAAGAGTAAAGTACCTTAATTTTTAAAGATACAGCAAAATATTATAAAGTCAAGTTCTTCCAAATTAAAAAAGTAATCTAAATATGAAATTTGAGTTAAGTACATCAATTTTTAATTTCCCTTTTTTTACTCGATTTTTTTCTCAAACGTTACGCCATCGGTGAATGCTTTGTTCTTTTGTTATTAGTGTACTTGCCAAGCAACTTCACAATTTATTTAAAGTAGGCATTACTTACATAGTTGCATAATGTTTTAGTTTTTACAGAGATAAAAGCCAGTTTAGGTATCAGTGTGTTGCAAACACATTTAAACAATTTTGATCCAAAATAATTGTCCACAATAATTATTACAAAATACAATTGGAATGACTGACTCAATAATAATTAATTTCATAAGTCAGAGCGAAGTAAAATTATTGCTATTTATTTGTTTTTATTCCAAATGCATGGTCTACTCTTCAAGACCAAATATTTTAAATGGCTTTTTAAGATACTTGGGCATATTTTACTCATCGAGTGCATTGGGCCTATTCATGATTTTGAGTGGAAAAAATTTTGAATCAAAAGGGTTTAAATGTGTTTGCAACACCCTGATACCTAAACTGGCTATTATCTCTAGAAAAACTGCAACATTATGCAACTATGTAACTAATTTCTATCTTAAATAAATTTTGAAGTTACTTGTCAAGTATACTAATAACAAAAGAACATAACATTCTCCAGTGGCGTAACGTTTAAGAAAAAATCGACAAAAGAAAAAGAAAAATTAAAAGTTGATGTACTTAACTCAAATTTCACATTTAGATTACTCCTTTAATTTAGAAGAACTTGTCCTTATAAGATTTTGCTGTATCTTTATAAATTATGGGACTTTACTCTTGACGCGATTTCGGAAAAATGACATTTGCGCCCGCACTAAAAGCAGTACGTAAAATTAGATATACTAATTTACTGTTTTAGGGCAAGCACCAACTTTTATCAAGAATAAAATTTTCTGAGAAAACAATAATAAAAAAGTTTCCCATATGTTGCATACTTTTTTGGACACACCGTAGATCGAAAAACTCATAAGAGAAAGCTTTTGAAATAATTAAAAACTTGCTACGCTTCAAAATATCCTATATCCAATGCCATCTTCTAAGGAGTTAAATATTGGAAAATATGTGTAGATGTGTGTAGACAAGACTTATTCAGATGTATCTTTATTAAACCCAATAACTCTCCACGATTATGCTTTAGAATAAACATATGAAATATTAGACTGTATTTGAAAAGAACAATTTTTATTGCATTAGCAGGAATTACAAATTTAATAATAATTTTTTTAAATTAGTATTTTTTATTGAAATTTGCATTTGCGAAATTCGTAACCTTTCCTTTTTGCCATTCCATAGGGTAGAATAAATATGATTGATAATCCTTTAACGTTATTTAGTTTAAATTTGCGTATAATAAGAGAATAAAATATTTGGTTCAAATGCTATATTAGTGTACATTCACCATTTTGCCAAGAATGATTTATGTCAACGAATTAGGGAAACTTAAGGAAATAAGCAGAAAAACATAAATCAAAACATAATCAATCAAATGTAAACTATGATAATTTTTTAACATGTCACGAGCACGTCTACATGATTTTACATACCTACATAATTTTCTTCTAATTTTATATTAACACCTTCCTCGTTTTATATTGTTTTTCTCTGCTTTCTATTGTTGCAGTGTTGTTCTAAGGTCTAAGACTAGTAGTTCTGATATATCCAATAACCATATTGGTTGATTTTCAAATGCAATCTGATCATTATGGTTTCGTTTCGAAAATTGATAAGATTTCGTCTTGATCAATCATTTTTATAGTAATGTTGTTTATTGTTCTAACGCTGGCAGGGAAATATAATACATATAGAGATATCAAGGAGCTACAGCTGGATTATATTGATGAGTGATGTGAACTGGCTTATCATTACTAAATGAACGGATGCAAATATTACAATCTCATTTAATACCTGCCGATCAATATATCTTTTCTTAAATCCCAATAGCTTGTGCTTCTACATTAAGTATGCTCATAAATGTTTCAAAATCTGGTAATCCCTGGTAATACTCATCATCTAAGTATATTGGAGGGTTGAAATCTGATTACAATACAGATGTATTCCCCATAATTGCAATAGTTGTTGACATTGTAATAACGGTTTGCTACTGATTGTTTTTTTTGAAACACGATTTTCTTATTAATTTAAAAAAAAAGAAAGGGTTTTAATTAAAACGAACCTATCACAGGAGAGTAATGTGTGCAATACCCGTCTCCAGGTGTGGAGTTCGTGAGCGCTACCAGGTAAACTGGAAAAGCTCCGCTGGTGTTGTGCGAGATTGTTCGGTACGTTTTATTAAACAAGAAAACACAATCTTAATTTACGGTTCGATCTACTGGCTTCTAGGTTTTTTTTTATTTAAAGCAGCAACAATCTTACAATGAAGCTTAAAAACAAAGGAATGCCCACAAAAAAAACTATTAAGTAATTAATGATGCTTGTACAATATGATAATTGTACTAAGACCAATTCTGTTGGTAAACTCGCTACTGTATGCCTTACACTTAAAAACTCTAAGCGCTACTATCCGAAGTGATCACTTGGTTTACTTAAGATTAATACAGATATGTAAATCAAAACGTATGAATTAGTAGCCGCACCAATATTAAAAGCAATAATGATAAACTTATCAAACAATAATTATATCAATAGGCAAAGAGAAAAAAATTTATAAAATTAATAAGAGCTATCTTAAAGCTCGGCCAACAATGCTAAGATTATAATAAATTAATAGGAACGATACCTCGTTAGATCCGAGAGTCGTTGAACGCTGAAGAAGTTTACTCCAGCTGCTCGCTCAGCAGTGCCTCTGCTCTAAAGTGAAGGTGGGACTTCTCGGCTCAAAGGTGATAGTGAGCCTGAAGATGAAACCCGGTAGTGAAACCTGTCGTGAGACCGGTCGTGAAACCTTGTAATGGTCTCTGACACCTATAGTAAAATCCTCTCTTGAGTTGGAAGGTTGCCTGGAGGATCAACTGCCTCGGTTTTGTAAGATGAGCTCGGAAAGCCCCTTGTGCATAAATATCCCGATAAATCTATTGTGTCAAACACAAGTTAGGTACGCAACCCAAGTTCTCCCGGAAGGGTAGGATAAAATGAAATACCAAAAGTTGAGTCACCCACTACACTTCAGCAGACACTTCCTACCTCTCCAGTAGGAATTTCTAGAAGAACCAGATCCTCGGTTTCAATCAATTTGCATTTGCAACTTTCATGGAATTTAGAGGGAGAAAACATGAGTTCAGAAAGACGGTAGTGCCAAGAGATCCTATCAAAATGAAGAAATAGTCGACATGAGGAATACTTCTAAGATAATAGAACAGAACTCAGTTTCGTAAAACAACTGCGGAAGCAACAACTAATGAGCTAAAATTAAATTTTTCAATACACAATAGGGCGTATTCCTAAACGAAATAATAAACCTTTAAAAATCCGAATCGACAGCAACAATTATGAAAAGTAACCCATTACTAATATTTAAGGATACCAATCGAATATTACAAAACTTACATCATGCCATTTGAAAAGATAGATATAAAGTGGAAATCCAAAATCTCAAAGTCCACAACTGTCGGTAAGAAGGAACTACAAAATCACCTCAAAATCCACTAAAACGTAAGATGCGAAAGCAAACATTCCAACATTGACGCATGGGAGAAAATTAACGAAAAATAAGGGAAAACCACTGGGAAATATCTCTAAATTCTTAGAGCACTATGAGAAGAAACAACAATGGGCAATCTATGCAGAAATCAACAAGTCTTAGAAGAAAATAAGCAACAGGTACAAGTTTTTTACTATTGAAGAGAAAGAAAAATGTAATAACTAACAATTATTCTCGAACTAATAGGTAAATAAGAAACGGCAGCAGTATCTCACACCAATTCAATGACCCCAACAAGTTAAAGCCATATCAGCCTGAGATTACAAGATAAATATTCAAATCAAAAGTAGTATATGAATTTGATCGATCTAACGAGGATCAAAAGTAAGTTATTAACTCAGTTCTTAAATAAAGAACTGCAAGTTAACATAATTATTGTAATATAAATTAGCAAAGTTCAAATAATAACACAATATCTTATTTTAGTTGTTTGATAAATCTAAGCAAGCCAATAAATTATTCACTTTAAAATAATGCAGCCACAATGTGATGGAGGACAACAAAGAAAAAGGATTATCAGAATAGCCACTTACGGCAACCACAGTGTTATAAAAGCTAATTCATATTAAGTATTAATAATTAAATGTATAATTAATTAATATGAATAAATGGTGCAACTGGAAGTCTACTAAACTTATTGACAGCAAATCAAATAAATGAATTTATATTTAAGTAACCGAATAGGTTATAATTATTACGACAAAATATAGAATCTTTTGTTGCTAAATGCAGCATATAAAATAAAACTTATAATTTTTTATAGTGGACTGTTACAACTTCCTATATATTATTATATAGACATTTGAGAGACAATTGACCACAAATATATGAATTGAATTTTTGTTTAGTATCATAAGTGTAGAATATATTTGGGTTTCCGTTTGAATGAAAATGCTTAACGACTTCAACAGGTGATCTTTGGTTGCTATAGCTATCAAAATATATTACTTTATCTTATTTTATGTAAGCTGTTCAATGAGAATCATCGCCTTTTTTAGAATCTAAATTGACAATACCACATTCTATCTTTTTGCATATCTCAATAAATTACTATTAAAACCTTTGAGGAAACTTTATTTGGATTTTTTTATTAATATTTTTTGTTTATATATCCTCCTTTATAAGGTTTAATAAATAATCCTTTTCCTTTTTTAACACCCTTTCCGTGTGTATACGGTTTTATAAATAATCTTTTTCCTTGAGACTTCAAAGCTTTATTATGTCTTTGTAATTCCTCTAACCGCTCTTTAGATGTTTTAGCATCATTCACAGCTTTAGCTATGCTTGTGGTTCCTCCGTCCAAGGCACTAAGAGCACCTAGGATAGGTATTTCATGTATATTTAGACTCCTACATGCTTCCTTGTAGACTATAGAGAAATACTTTCAATACAAAAGTTTTATAGTTTTTCTTGAACCATCAGAATTCATTTTCAGAATAAAAAAGGCGAAAAATTAATAAATGAACGTCAAGTTTGTTGTTTTAAATAGAATACTCTGTAAATTATTGCATTTTTGGATTCTTAAGAAAATTTTAGATGTGTTTCATGTATGATATTCTATACCTATCTTCAACTGTCAAAACGTCTAGTCTGACACTTAGACAGTATGTAAAATTTAGACATTTCCTGGATTAAATCTCATGAGATTCAGATTTTACACCCTGTCAGAGTGTCGATTTTTGAAATGTCAATATTTCGTAAACAGTTAAAGAGAGGATAATAGAACATTATACATGAAACATATCTAAAATTTTCTGGATAATCCAAAAATGCAATAATATACAGGGTCTTGGATTTAAAGTACCAAATTCTGTTTATTCTGAGAATGAATTCTGACGGTCCAAGTAAAACTATAAAACTTTAATATCGAAAGTTTTTCTCTATCACCTACAGGGAAGCCTATAAGTGGAGGTCTAAATATAAATGAAAACCCTGTACAGTTGAACTTATTTAAAAAAGCTCAATGATGGCCTAATACAAACTTAATAACAAAAGGTAAATAAATAGAAAACTAGAAAAACTATTCAAATTCAAATGCAAATTCTTTTGTTTTGTTAAATTTTTAAACATTTCATCATATTGTCACGAGTAGCTTAGGGGGTAGCGTGTTTATTTAAAGAATAACTTCTCAGAGAAGAGCCTCGTCGCGATTAGTACAATGACCGGGTCTCAATACTTCCTTTAATCTACCACTGGATGTTCTACTCGTGAGGACACGCCTTGTTTAGCGTGCCGGGGGATAACTGAAGTAGACCGGGATCGCGTTACGTGGGGTAAGAAGAGATGATAAAGTAAGCACGTTTAGTTTATAACAATAACAATGTATTAACGATAAAACTTTAACAATAATTATTGGTCAGAAAAAGTGAGATTCTATTATACCCGATTACTACGGTGCGCATGTTTTCTCGATTTGAGGTACTGTTTATAGGTCTTTGTTTACTGTCTTATAATTTATAGTTTTTCTTAAGAGTTGGGTTTTATTTAAGAGCACTAAGAGATTTCACTAAACTTTTTAACTGACTATTTAGACACTTGTCTTTCTCAACACTCTGACAAACTCCTTGTCAAGACTTTACTATGGAGGTTGTGAAGCCCCTGGTCCTAGCAGTCGTCAAGTGACTAACCGGTGCCAGGTTTGGTAGGAAAGGAATGGAACCTAAAGCAGTCGTATGACTAACTTTAGGAGCGGATAGAACCCGGAAGGCAGTCGTCAAGTGATTAACCTTGGGAGCTGGAGGTGAGACTAAAGTCTGCCGAACTGAGGGTGCGGTAGCGTATTTATATAAAACAATGTGATGATCATTGCATGCATAAGGTTCAAAGTCGCTCCCGTTGATTGCTCGCGTTGTTTATAGTTTGCCTTTAATGTTTATATATCAATCTCCAAGTTCAAGTTCAAACTTGCGACAGGGTGATATTTGTTTAGTAGCTTATGCTTTTTAGTAGATTACAATATTTAAGGCAATTTTCATTCGGCACATTTTTTCTGGGTAATAAATAAGACTGGCATTAACGTTCAACGCTGTCTATGCTCGGCTATTTAAAGTTCAATCGGGTAAAGTCGGCCTGAGTCGACTTCAGCCAATCGAGAGAGACAGAGAGAGAGAGAGATAGAGAGAGAGAGAGAGATACAAGGCATTTAAGGTCTTATTTGGATTACCCTCTACACCTTGTCAGTGTTTGTAATTATTAATTAGAATAATCATCTACATAGCACGTTTGCTCTTAATAAATGTCGAGTCGAATAAGTATTTCCTCTCGGCTAATTCATGTAATTGGTTAAAATAGGCTTCGGCAAATCAAAACCCTGAACGCCTATTAATGAAATCGGTTAGTAAATAATTGTTGGATGTGACATGTGATATGCTAGTCGTCTTTCGATTGGTCAGTTTAAATTTTCGAAAATGGGATTTTAGAGGAAGTTCCTTTGACCTTCACTTTGGTGCTCGATTTTTCACTAACGCCACTGCCCTTTGTAGCAGCAATGTTTGGTATCGGATGGAAATTTAAGTTCAAGTTTCATTTCTTACCGTGCCTTATCTTTGGTTAGTTGTTTGTCACTGCGTGGAACTCGCTCCTTTATGGAATTTTAGTACTGCTTTTTTCAGAGGCTTTTCTCGTCCACCTTTTGAGGCATCATAGCGATTTGGGCGGTGAGCACATAACAGCTCTTCACAGGGTCCGACCGACGCGACGGGTTTCCCTTTTCTTGGCTACGCCTAATCGGGAGTCAAGTTTTTCTGCTGGTCTTTTGACCAGGCTATCTCCCGCTACCTGTAGAGTCCTTGTTCAGTTGAGGAAGTCCCTTGTTCCGCGTGCAGTGCCTTGTGTTCAGTGAATGTGAACGATTTCTTCTGTAAGCTGCCAAGGAGCTGTCTTCAAACTATAAGAGATCTGTTTCTTTTTTATATATATTTACGTGCAACTGCTGGTTAATTTACACCGAGTTAGTTAGCCCACGAAACCTTACTTTTTTTCTCGCTTCTTATCAAACGTAATTATTTTTTTTTACTTAAGTAAGGTATTTTTCACTGAGGAGGCCAAACCGTTAGTTTGTCTTGGTTTTTTGAACCTTAATACCTGGTTAATTGTGAAAGTCTAATTTTGGACTGAACTTTAATATCTGGTAAATTTTATTTAACCTAAAACAAGTTCAGTTTTCTTTTATTGGATCAATTGTATATTTCGAAAACGTTACTAGTCGTAAATTTTTCACGGATGTTTAATTTAGATACTTGTAACTATAGTAGTAATATTACATCCAAATGGGCTCTATGATGTGAACTCGTATCATGATCATGTGTGGAAGGTTAATTTAGCAACTGATTATCTAATATTGATCGTTATTTTTACCTATTTTATGACTGGTAATTATGAGTGGTTATACCTCGCCTATTTTACCTACTTTTCTAACCAGTATTTAGTGGCAATTAAATATCTCATCCGTTTTATTTTGCACGGTAATAGGTAAACGTACTGGTAACCGACATAACGAATACTTAGTTTTGCATAACGATTAGTTAAAATCTCCCGTCTTCCACCCAACGACCTATATTTCTTTTGGTAATAAATCAATTTTCTGTTTACCTATCTACCTGTTTAATTTAATTATCTGTTTGTAACAGTGGTCCACAAGGGAAATAAGAAGTCAGTATATTTGATTTATATTATTTGGCTGAATAACTGAATAGTTTTGATTTATTGATTTATCTTTATTATTGACTTAATTTTCGGTTTCATTATTGTTTATATGTATTTTTTATTATTATTATTATTGGTAAATTTCTGGTGTTCACCGCTGATTTTATTATTCATATTTTATATAGTTGCGAACCCTAAGCCAAAACGAGTTCTATATCACAACTTGGGGATTTTCCGACTTGTGCCATCTACAAGTTGGTGGCGCCTTAAATAAATACCCCCCCCCCCCTACTCTCCGATATTTGAGCTAAGGCTGCACGCTTCGACGACAACTCGTTCTGGCCTACGCATTGGTAACTGCAAATTTTCTTAATTTAAATTTTGAATTTTTAATTTAACTTTATTCACTCTCAGTTTCTTCTAATCTGAAGTGAAGGTAACTAAATAAAATCAGAAGACAAGAAAGAACGTGGCACAACATCGCAGGAAAAAATGTACTAAATGCATCAAAAGAAATTTTCTTTCCACAAATTTAATAAACCTCTATTAAAAAAAAACATATCAAATTAAATGGTTATTTAGAGCGACTAGATTATCAATAACTGCCCGCGCGTTAATTGTATTGGATTTTATGGGTCCGCAATTTCCAGTAATTTGAAAATTTTTATTTAAACGTCTATTATAAGACAATGAAGAGACGATTAATAAAATTAGAATAGTAGACAGGATTTAAATAATTTATTACATCATTAATCTACATTTGCCTTTATCTCCATTAAATCCGTGTTGTTAAAATTTTGAATTAAAGTATCATATAGCTCTAAATTCATGTAAACCGCTTTTAATATTTCACTTTTAAAAAGTAAATTACGTCCAATAAAATAATACTCTAAAATCCATGCTCGTTTTCAGTATTTAAAAAGGATTTATAATAAACTACGGATTAACGATTTAAACAATGCAATTCTCACGGGGACAGATAAATTTCGGGTAAATAATTCACATTCATGAAGCCGAATTTTATGTTTGCGACGTTAACAATACTTTGTTATTAGCGCTATTAAATATTTAACAAGTTTTAATAAATTAACACTCACGGCTTGGTATATTCAGGGTTGTTAATATTAATGAGTGTAATTTCAAACTAATCTGATTAAATAGGTCCGCAAAGAACCAACGGCCATCAAGCTCTAATCCAACCGGGACAGAACGTTAATCCTCTCTATGCAATGCACATATGTGTGTGTGTAGCTGTGTTGGTTAGAGCATAACCATAAAATCGAATTTACTTGAGCTACTTTAATTAGCGCTCGTTCTATTTCTCTAATAGCTAAACTCTAACGTGCAGAAATACACTGGTTGCATATTGCAGTATAGAATAATGTAATAATGGAAGGAAACGTTTGAATACCTCGCCTTTTGCTTCTAATGTTATAAGGTTGGCAGCACGCAATGCTCCCCACCTACAGGTTGCAGTGCAGACTTTTGTCAGGCATTCAACATCTGTTCTTTCTCTGATGTCCAATAAAGTTAAATCCAAATGCATCGTTATTTTATTTGAACATTAAGGAATATCAGTACCATCATTTTCAAAATACTACAAATTTGGCGACGAGAATATTTCCTATATCCTATATATTCGAAAATCCGGGAAGCATTGATCGCCGTGAAAATGCCGCAAAAACCAAGAGATGGCGGAAATCGGGCACATGTGAGAGTTTTCTTTAAACAATGACTGGTTAACATTTAAACCAAGACCAATGGATGTGGCAAACGGTATAAAGAAATACACCGAGAAAATACGTACTAGTATATTAAACACGCATGTGATCCAGCAAAGCCAGAGGAAAAGACCTTTGTTTAATTAGTAGCCGTTTTTTATTGCTTCAAGCCCCAGCAGTCTGCATTTGCTTTAAGGCACAAATTTTATGTAGAGATGGAATGGAGATACAGAAAACCAGTGGGCTGGTAGATTGCACGAATTAGCAGGCGATTTCGAAAAGGAGCCAATTATGGATATACTAATAGAGGAATGTGCAAATACTACTTTCGAAAGGATGCTATAGATTGCAGCGTTAAAAATGGCGGCAAAGGATGTGTAGGAGACCATGGTGAAGCAAGAACCCATGCATTTTTTAAGATACGGTGGTGTAGCGTTGTAAATACTACAAAATCCAATAGTGCAATTTCTTCCCTTTTACAAGTCAACTTGTGTTGTCGATACTCTCGCTACCTTACTTCCGATTGCAACCCACCAATATCGATGAATGCAGTTTCGAGTTGCTCGAAGCGATGACTCCATTTAGAGCGTCCTCTTGTCAGATGTCGCAAATATTCTTCTTTGGAAAGAACGGGTTCCTACTACTTCTCTTCTGCCCCTTCGAGACGTGTAGGAGGATAAAAACGACCAGGTTTGAAATCTGATATTATTGTTGATATTTTCGGCCATCAGATTTAATTACCTCCTGGTTTTGTCGTGAGATAAATTGTTAAATGTGCTGTCCTGTGTATTTTCTCGAATTATCGGCCATATTGATTAATACAGATTTTTACTGATAGTGTGGTTACCCTAGAAAAAAGGTTTGTTACATGTTAGTTGATGTCTATATTGAATAGTTAAAATAATTTATAAGGTAACTAGAGACCTTGCGTGGGTCAGAATCCCTTCCTTGGGTCAGAATTTCCTCCATTGAGGCTGAACGTCTTCTAGCGACCTGTTCTATGCTGGCCTAGAGAGATTTTCAGTTCCATTTCGTCTGATAGAGGCCTTTTGTCGAGGTGATACGACCACATGGTGAAAAAGTAGCTTCGCAGAAAACACCGGTGGATTCCAAGTTTTCAAAAATCTACTTTTTCCCCTTTTTAATTTTATATCAAATTCATCATCAAGGACTGTAGGTAGGTGACCTTCTATTGTTTCAATTACTGTTCTTTACTATTCAATTAATTGATACTTCCAAGTTTTCAAAAATCTACTTTTTCCCTTTTTTAATTTTATATCAAATTCATCATCAAGGACTGTAGGTAGGTGACCTTCTATTGTTTCAATTACTGTTCTTTACTATTCAATTAATTAATACTTATTATCTTCCTTGTCGTGTCTCATATTGTCTTGAATATCGAATATCTAGCTATTAAGACCGTAATTAGTGGACTTAACCTTTTTGTTCTGCATATATTTACCGTAATGCGATGCTCTTACTATAAGCTACATAATTACCTACCGTATTCGTTTTATTAACTTACCGTTAAGCGACTGCAGATCGTCTATTTTCTTATATCGTACCTATTGCCGTTACTTATCGCTTTGATTAACGAACTTACCGCTAAACTACTGTAGGTCATCTGTTATCTTATATTGTACCTATTACTGTTACTTATCGTTTTGCTTATTAAACCTACCGATTAACAGTTTTCGGTCATCCATTATCGTGTATCATATTTATTCATGTTTCTTATAATTTTTGCTTTAGAGGTACTTAGTTTCTTCATTATCTTATCTGATAATATTCCGAGTAAAGATTTTATTTTGTTAATGTTATCGTAATAATTTTATCTATTCTTGTATAGCGTCTAGCTACTTGAAGCTATCACGCTTTAAGTGTAATTGGCTGTAAGCCTCATAGCAGTGAACTGTGCTATTAATCAGAACCTCGAGAATTCAAGACTCAGTTAATATTGTTTCGGTACAGGAATTACGCAATCTCAAGGATATAGGATATAGGACATAGAATAAAAATTAGAATCTTAGTTTAATTTGATTTAATAGTCTGATAATCTAGACGATATACAAATCTTCTCATTATTTTGTGGGTGATACCATCAACTCAACTTAATAATTGTAAATAGAGTGTTTCGTGAAGGGTTTTGAAAAATTAGTTTAACTGCAATCCTTATGATCATTTTGGTAAGTTAGTGTTAAAAATGGCTTACATTAATACCTTTTATTTCTGAATTTCATGATATTCTTTTCTAGGGTATGTTTCTAAGGGTAACTGACCTGATGTCAATGTGCAAAAATCATTGACGAATTCCTAGTTAAAAATTTAGTAGCGCCTTCGCCTAACTGCCAACTACTCGACCCACGCCTCTTAATAAAATTAATAACGCTGAGTGAACCTAACATATGAACGTTTTGTAAAGCAATTAACAAACTGTGTTAAAACGGAAACCATACAGGCTCGAGCGGCACATGCAACCAAGATGGTGGCAGCGGTGGAATGTTTGGCGCACAAAATGATCCCCACCAAAACAAACGTCAAAATCACAAACCAAAGGCCACCATAAAGGCGAAATGGTACGTGTGCGGGAAACACAATCATAATAAAGATTATTTCCCATATGAGCATTGTATTTTTCGAAAAATTATTTTTCTAAGGATTTTTATTTAAATAACTTTAGTGTTAGTTAATTGGACTTTTAAAAGGTATACATTACCTTTAGAAAATCCAATAACACGTTTATCTTTCATAATGGTAAACAGATGAACTTTTTCTGAAGGCCTAGAGAGTTTTTCGGTTCCATTTCGCGTGATAGATGCCCTTTGTCGAGGTGATACGACCACATAGTGGAAAAGTAGCTTCGCAGGAAACACCGATGGTTTCCAAGTTTGCAAAAATCTACTTTTTCCCTTTTTTAATTTTATTTCAAATTTATCATCAAGGACTGTAGGTAGATGATCTTCTATGGTCTCAATTACTGTTCTTTACAGTTCAATTAATTAATCCTTATTATCTTCCTTATCGTGTCTGATATTGTGTTGAATATCGAATACCTAGCTATTAATACCGTAATTAGTGGACTTAGCCTTTTTGTACTGCGTACATTTACCATAATGCGATGCTTTTACTATAAGCCACATAATTACTTACCGTGTTTGTTCTATTAACTTACCGTTAAGCGACTGCAGGTCGTCTATTTTCTTATATCGTACCTATTGCCGTTACTTATCGCTCTGATTAAAGAACTTACTGCTAAACTACTGTAGGTCATCTGTTATCTTATATTGTACCTATTACTGTTGCTTATCGTTGTGCTTATTAAACTTACCGATTAACAGTTTTCGGTCATCCATTATCGTGCATCATATTTATTCATGTTTCTTATCATTTTCGCTTTAGAGGTACTTATTATCTTCATTATCTTATCTGATAATAACCCGAGTAAATAGTTTATTTTATTAATGTTATCGTAATCATTTTATCTATTCTTGTATAGCGTCTAGCTACTTGAAGCTATCACGCTTTAGGCTGTAAGCCTCATAGCAGTGAACTGTGCTATTAATCAGATCCTCGAGAAATCAAAACTTAGTTATTACTATTTTGGAACAGGAATTAGGCAATCATAAGGATATAGGATATAGGACATAGAATAAAAATTAGAATCTTAGTTTAATTTGATCTAATAGTCTGATAATCTAGACGGTATACAAATCTTCTCATTATTTTGTGGGTGATACCATCAACTCAACTTAATAATTGTATTTAAAGTGTTTCGTGGAGGGTTTTGAAAAATTAGTTTAACTGCAATCCTTATGTTTATTTTGGTAAGTTAGTGTCAAAAATGGCTTACATTAATACTTTTTGTTTCTGAATTTCATGATATTCTTTTCTAGGGTATGTTTCTAAGGGTTACTGACCTGATGTCAATGTGCAAAAACCATTGACGAATTCCTAGTTAAAAATTTAGTAGCGCCTTCGCCTAACTGCCAACTCCTCGACCCACGCCTCTAAATAAAATTAATAACGCTGAGTTAACCTGACATATGAACGTTTTGTAAAGCAATTAACAAACCGTGTTAAAACGGCAACCATACAGGCTCGAGCGGCACATGCAACCAAGATGGTGGCAGCGGTGGAATATTTGGCGCACGAAATGATCCCCACCAAAACAAACGTCAAAATCACAAACCAAAGGCCACCATAAAGGCGAAATGGTGCGTGTGCGGGAAACACAATCATAATAAAGATTATTTCCCATATGAGCATTGTATTTTTCGAAAAATTATTTTTCTAAGGATTTTTATTTAAATAACTTTAGTGTTAGTTAATTGGACTTTTAAAAGGTATACTTTACCTTTAGAAAATCCAATAACACGTTTATCTTTCATAATGGTAAACAGATGAACTTTTTCTGAAGGCCTAGAAAGTTTTTCGGTTCCATTTCGCCTGATAGATGCCCTTTGACGAGGGAAAAGCAGCTTCGCAGGAAACACCGGTGGATTCCAAGTTTTCAAAAATCTACTTTTTCCCTTTTTTAATTTTATTTTAAATTTATCATCAAGAACTGTAGGTAGTTGACCTTCTATGGTCTCAATTACTGTTCTTTACAGTACAATTAATTAATCCTTATTATCTTCCTTATCGTGTCTGATATTGTCTTGAATATCGAATGTACCTAGCTATTAATACGGTAATTAGTGGACTTAGCCTTTTTGTACTGCGTACATTTAACTTAATGCGATGCTCTTACTATAAGCCATATAATTATTTATTGTATGTGTTTTATTAACTTACCGTTAAGCGACTGCAGGTCGTCTATTTTCGTATATGGTACCTATTGCCGTTACTTATCGCTTTGATTAATAAACTTACTGTTGAACGACTGTAGGTCGTCTATTATATTGTATATATTACTGTTACTTATCGTTTTGTTTATTAAACTTATCAATTAACAGTTTTAGGTGATCTATTATCGTGTATCATATTTATTCGTGTTTCTTATCATTTTCGCTTTAGAGGTAAATATTTTCTTCATTATTATTATTCAGCTTCGAAAAATATCACCGATAAGCCGCCGGCTATATTAGTTCAGTTCTCAAATGACGCGGCGCGTGTAGCTGTTCTTAAATCTCGAAAACTTCTTGAAGACAGTGACATACAAATAAAAGAAGACCTTACGAAGTCCCGGTTGGCGTTATTAAATAGTGCGGTGTGTGAATTTTCGAAAAAAGATGTGTGGGCCCTAAACGGAAACATATATGTGAAGTTTAAAGACACCGTACGTCGAATTAGTGATGTGAAAGAACTGTGTGCAATAAAAAAATTAAAATAAAAATTACTAGGTTTGAGAATAGGTCTTTCAATGTTGTAAGTACATTTTTGTCTTTTGGAAAAGAGAAACATAATATTTTATTTTTGTTTTAATGTAGGTTTGTTGGTCTTAAGTTCTGTATCAACTGACTTATTATTTTTCGAATAGTACACAATACATAATATTTAAACCCTGATTTGAACTATATATTTAATTTAACATACATAATAATTATAAGTGCTACCTTTTGTGTGTAATGTGCGTTATGTGACAAGTAATATCTTACTACTTTATATTATATTATCCCACCATCGTCAATTTAATTAAAAAAGTAAAATAAATTATGCTGACTATATTTTTGCAGTCTCAAATAAATAAACAAAATAAAATAAAGTTTATAAATTAAAGAACAGCAAAATAATATAAAAATTAATTTACATGTATGTATGGACACTCTTAGTCAATCTGTTGCATATTTTTTATAGCATCTGTAACAGGATATAGATTCATGTAAAATGAGCGGTTTGGGTTTGTTTTGGTTGGTTATATTTACAATTTTTGGTTTATTATTGTTATTTTTGTATTATTTTATTTTATTTAGGGAGTATTGTAGTGTTCAGGTAATGCATAATCTGGGATGTAGCGGGGATGGCGGTGCGGTGGGGGTGGGTGCCGGGGAGGGGGCCTATTTAAAGTATTTGGATCATGGCTAATAGCCATTACGGTCCGCAAGTGTCGAATGTCGATGAGGGTGTGGAAATATGCTTGCGGGATTTCTCGAAAAATTTGTCGGTGGGTCATTTGAATATCAGATCCATAAATACGGGCTTTGACGAATTTTCATGCTATCTTTCTCAATATCCATTTCATTTCTTTTCCATTACGGAAACATGGCTTGATAAGAGCGCAGACACTAGATGCTTTGATTTGCCGGGTTATAAATTTATAAGACGAGACAGGGAGGAACGTGGTGGTGGAGTAGGGCTCTATCTCTAAACGTTAGTATATTAGACTTAACCTTTGATAGTTTTGAGGTTTTAGGAATAACTTTTAAAATAAGAGAAACATCGTTTGCGTTAATTACTATATATCGTCCTCCATCTAGCAGTTACCAAATTTCCTGGATAACCTAGAAGACTTACTCGGTTTAACTTTAAATTTTGATCATGTTATTGTGGCAGGCGACTTTAATATTGATTTTTTAAAGGAGCACGCGTATTTAAATAGGCTAAAACAAATTTTAGAATATTTTAATTTATCTCAACGTATATTAGAGCCAACAAGAATAAATGAGACAACTGGAAGAGCAAGTCTTATTGACTACATAGTAAGCAGCGATAATTTAATTTCTTTAAAGTCACTATCGGTGCCCATCTCAGATACCATATCAGATCATAATATAATTTTTTCGATTTTTAAATTTGAAAATATAAAGACGATAGAAAAATATATTTCATTTCGAGATTACGACAAAATAAACATCGAAAATTTTTATAATGATGGGGAGCTTATTCCCTGCATGATTGATATGAATGAAAAAGTTGACTTTTTTAACAGAAACATTTTGACAATTCTAAATAGACATGCACCTATTAAGACTAAAAAAATCAAGGAAAAACTATTTTGTTCTTGGATAACACAAAATATAAAAACTTTAATCAAACTCAGGGACCGAGCTCATAAAAAATATTTAAAAACTAAATCTCCAGCGCATTTGCAGTATTATAGAGAACTAAGAAATTACACAAAACACGCAATCATTAGAGAAAAAATTACCTTTTTTTAATGAACTGTCGGATAAAAAAGGAAAGGATTTTTGGGGAGTAGCAGACAAACTTCATTTAACAAAAAATAAAAATCAAAATTCTATACCAAATTATCTATTAAATATTAAATCCAACCGAAATTCATAAATTCTTTAATAGTATTAATGCCCTACCGGATACAGTAAGTAGAGAAGCAATAGATTACTATAAAAATAATTTAGCTTGTAATGAAGTGTTAACGTTTCAACTTCTTGAATATTCTAATTTAACTAAAATAATCTCCTCAATAAAATCCAATGCTGTGGGAGTTGATGGTATCTCAATTAAAGACATTAAACTTTGTTCTCGATTTTGCTTAAATCCGTTGTTACATATAATTAATGAGTGCATACTTAAGCAAAAATATCCAAATTTATGGAAAAAAGCTATAATTAAACCTATTGCAAAAAACTCAGTACCTAAAGAATACAAGGATTTGAGACCAATCAGTATATTACCTGCAGTATCCAAAGTGTTTGAAAAACATATCGACAACCAGCTTTCTAATTTTGTTGAAACTTAAAATTTGTTTCCCGATTGCCAGTCAGGATTTAGAAAGAACTTTAGCACATCAACATGCTTAATTAGAATATTAAATGACGTAAGAGTGAATGAAGAGCAAAATCAAGCGACATGTGTGGCCTTGCTCGACTTTAGTAAAGCATTCGACACACTTAATCACGAAATGTTGTTGGCTAAACTGGGGTATTTTGGAATCTCTGAATATGGTATTAACTTCTTTAAGGAATATCTATGTCATCGTGAAAGTTGTGTTATGACAGTCCTACAGTTAGAAAAACAATGTTCAGAGTTTAGACAATCAAATCAAGGCGTACCTCAAGCTTCTATACTGTCACCCTTACTTTTTTCACTCTACGTGGCAGACATGTGTAAAGCTGTAAAACATTCCACATTGCAGCAGTATGCTGACGACTCACAACTGTATATTCCAGTTTCTATTGAAGACAGTAATAATTCATTTCAACGTAAGTTTCAATTCGATTTAATGAATCTAGAAAACTACGCAAAAAATCACAACCTTAAATTAAATGCTGAAAAATCTAAAATTCTTTTGATGTGTTCGAATAATAATTTCAGGCAAAATCTTGAAGACGGTATAAATATTCATATAAATAACACCCCAGTTCCAATTGTTTCAGAGGCAAAAAATTTAGGAATCAAAAAAATCCGTTGCCATTTTATTTGCAAACGGAAATTATAGAGAAAATTTACTAACAAATTTAAATTTACAAATTAACAATGAAATAATTCCATTTAAGGACTTTGCAAAAAATTTGGGCCTACTAATTCACTGCAAGTTGCGTTTCAAAGATCATATCACAGCTAAATTAAGAATAGGCTACTCAGTCTTAAAAATGTTATATCCGCATAGGCATTATCTAAACCAAACAACCAAAAAGATATTATGCGAAGCTCTTGTACTATCACATTTTAACTTCTGTGATAACGTTTACGGTCCCTGCTTGGATGGTGTCGATAAGCAACGAGTACAAAAACTGCAAAATTCTTGCCTCAGATTTATATTTGGTATTCGCAGGCCACAATGTATATCCCATAAATTAAGAGACATCAATTGGCTTAGTATGGCAGATCGTAGGGAATTTCATTCAGTTATGTTTTTCTATAATATAATAAAAAATAAGCTACCTTCTTATCTATATGATAAGATTCAGTATAGATTTGATGCTCATAACGTAAATATCCGACATAGGTACCTTATTGATATCCCGATTCATCACAAAGAAATATTCAAGCGCTCATTTTCATACAATGCTGCTGCTTGTTTGAACAAACATAAAATTTCTAAGTTATCCTTGTCAGTAGACAGTGTTAAAAAATCTATATGGAAAAGATTGTTTAATACATAGTCGTATTACTGCCTGTGTATTAATTCTTGTGTGTATATTTTTAAATTATTCATTCTTATGAATTTCATTTGTGCGTCAGCCACATCTCTCTCTCTCTCTCTCTCTCTCTACCTCGCTATCTCGCTCTTTCTTCTCTCTTTTCTCTTATTCTAATATTTAACTACCGAGATTTTGGTTTGTAAATTATTATTAATAACATAAGCTACTTTGATATATTGTTTCTCTGGCTGCAACAGCGCCCAACCTTTGGTTGGGATGCTGCAACTATGCCAATTAGTCCACGCAACTTTTTTTTTAGCGCTGTAATTCATGCAATTGATATATGGATTAATAAACGTTTATTATTATTATTATTATTATTATTATTATTATTATTTGACAGTTCTCTCTCTTTTGAACCCCATGTGAAAAACAAAATTAGAGCAGCCTATTTACGCCTGAAAAACCTTTTTAAACTTAAACGGAACCTGTCCACGGAACAAAAATATTTACTTTGTGAAAGCCTTGTTTTATCATTATTCGATTACGGTGATGTGGTATATGGTAGCTCTTTGTATGCAAACACCAAAAGAGCAATTCAAAAAATTCAAAATTCCTGTATGCGGTTTGCCTATAATATCTCATATAGAAACCATATAACGCCATATCTTAATGACAATAATTTATTAAATATGACAAATAGACGAAAGCATCATATGTTTAACTTTATTTATCGGATTATAAAGGAAGGCCAACCGGCAAACTTGCGAAATGAATTTTTGGATTTTGAGCATAGACACATGACGCGAAATAATGATATTTTTGTTGTGCCACACCATAGAACCGCAACATTTCATTGGAATAGTATTCCATCCTGTATTAAACAGCTATCTTTAAAAATATTTATCTAAAAAAATCAAATCACAGTTACTAGTTGAACAAAGAATAGGTTAATTAACATCAGATACAAAATAGGATAAAAATTTAAAAAAAAAATCTTATTTGGCATTAGTTAAGGACTTTGTAAAAAAATAATAAAGAAAAATTAAAAATGTCTGCTCTTGTCGAGAGAGAAAAGAATGTCATTACCCTTGTAGACATCGGCATTTCGCTTTTTTTGGGGTCTTGAATATTGGGCGATACCCTCCTTGGTTCGTTTATCCGCTGCCGCATCTGTCGCTCACCCGTTCTGGAATAATTTTCTTTTACTTATTATTATTAGCTTTTTTTTTGGATTTATTTTATATAAATTAGATTTTTAAGGGTTATTTCATCTGTATCAAAAGATTAACGGTTTTTATAATCGGGAATTAATCCTTTTTGTCAAAATTTTAATTAGATTTATAACTGTATTTTATAATTTTATATGGGCAAATAAAACATTTGAATTTGAATTTGAATTATCGTATCTAATATTATCCCGACTAGAGAATGTATTTTGTAATTTTTTTATCTATTCTTGTATAGAGTCTGACTACTTGAAGCTATCACGCTTTTACTGCAGTGATCTGTGCTATTAATCAGAACCTCGAGAATTCTAGACTCAGTTAATATTATTTCGGTACAAGAATTACGCAATCTCAAGGATATAGGATATAGGACATAGAATAAAAATTAGAATCTTAGATTAATTTGATTTAATAGTCTGATAATCTAGACGATATACAAATCTTCTCATTATGTTGTGGGTGATACCATCAACTCACCTTGATTAATTGTATTTAGAGTGTTTTGTGAAGGTATTTAAGTTTTGAAAAATTACTTTAACTGCAATCCTGATGTTTATTTTGGTAAGTTAGTGTCAAAAGTTGCTTTCATTAATACTTTTTATTTCTAAATTTCATGGTATTCTTATCTAGGGTATGTTTCTAAGTTTTACTGACCTGATGTCAATGTGCAAAAGTCATTGATGAATTCCCAGTTAAAAATTTAGTAGCGCCTCCGTCTAACCGCCCACTCCTCGACCCATGCCTTCAACTAAAATTAAAATCGCTGAGTGAACCTGACATGTGAACGTTTTGTAAAGCAAGTAACAAATCGTGTTGAAATGGCAACCATACAGGTTGGTGCGGCACATGCAACCAAGATCGTGGCAGCGGTGGAATGTTTGGCGCACGAAAGAACCCCACTAAAACAAACGTCAAAATCACAAACCAAAGGCCACCATAAAGGCGAAATGGTACGTGTGCGGGAAACACAATCATAATAAAGATTATTTCCCATATGAGCATTGTATTTTCGAAAAAATAAAGGACTTTTATTTAAATAACTTTAGTGTTACTGAATTTTTAAAAGGTATACTTTACCTTAAGAAAATACAATAACACTTTCATAATGGTAAACAGATGAAGCCATAGGGTGAACTTTTTCAGAAGGTTGAGCACAAAAATAAAAAGCATAAATTAACAATGTATATAATGGAAAATGAAGTCCCCCCATAGTAGAACCTGATTTTTTTAAGTCGATACAATATTGGTTTAGGCATTTTTAATATAAGCAAGGCTACCTAACGTGTGCAGGATGAATTTGCGGAAGTTTTCTCTCCTGGGTTGGGTTATTTTAACGAGGCAAAGGATAAAGTTTACGTAAAAGACACGGAAATAAAACCTAATTTTAAAAAGCCTCACCCAATTCCATTTGCTATAAAAAAATAAAGTAGATAAAAAATTGCACGATACCAGTCGCTCTTCGTATATTCTCCGGTGAAATTCAGTGCATGGGCTAACCCCCATTGTGGCGGTTTTCAAGACGTATGGAGACATCAGAATCTGTGGAGACTTGAAGGTCACAGTAAACCCTATAAACTAAGTGGACCAAGAATTGCGAACTTTTTTACAAGCTGCAGGGAGCCCTTTAAAAGCACCTTTTACAAGCCTTTCAGAAAATAGCCGTTGATGATAAGAGTAAGGAATTGCTTAAAGGCTAAGACAAGTATCGACTATGGGAATTGCTTATAGATAACTGAAACTACACTGAGATTGCACTGATTTTTGTTTGTAATTTTGATTTTATTCCCCACTATTCTAGTTACAATTTGTACCCAGTTCGGACCTGACTTCGAACAGCTCTTCCAGCGATTAAATTAACACCACTTTAAAGAATGCCTAAGTAATATGTTTTCGGCCTCATATATAGCTCGAAAATTGTGACGCTAATAATATACAAACTAAAGCAAAAACAAGCACATTTAACGCAATAGGCTCCTTAATGCGGGCATCACCAATAAAACCGAATGACAAAACATTATTTTCGGGACCCCCGTTTTCTTTTATTTCTTTTATTCGTTAAAGTTTTTCATTAAACAGCGCCAAACAAAAGAGGAAAGCATTTAGCGGCGAAAAAGCCAAATATTCCGGTTTTATGATCGCCATTCACTTTTTTCAACCCGGAATCCGGAAAGTTTGTATTCATTAAGTGTGCCCGGGGGTGCCATAGTGGAGTAATTAGTATTACTCCGGATTACTCCCACCGGAGCAAAGAGGAGTCTATGTTCTCTTTACTAGATATAAATTTTGACTGTCGGAATTTAATCTACGAAACATTAGGGCTCTAGCTTTATTCTTATGGGCAAACTATTAGCACGAAGTTCTAAATGTAAATAAAACTTAATGTAGCTCTCTGCTTTATACTTTAAATGATTGGGCTATAACAAGACAGTTCTTACTCTTATTTAATCTTAAATATTATCAACCACATTTTCAACTAAAAGTTTGTTTAAGTATCCATTGTAAGCTCAATGTATATGTTAATAATAAACTTGCATTTGGCATTATCGATGCTTATTCAGAGTAAATATTTTCCATATAAGTACCATTCAGCCAAAACATGGCATTTAGCATTTCATTTTTAACACTCGACCATTCATGACTGTGAAGAGTGTGAAGGGCTTCGGTTTTCTTCTGCACGGTTAATTTTAACCATTAGTTATGTCTTCCAATGGTTGGTTCTCGGGCGCCACCGCTTTGGATTATTGTCGTAAAGGGCCCTCGGTGCACCAGGCAGCTTTTATACAGTGGAGAAAGGGCAAACCAGGGGTCAAATGCGCATATCAGTGCTGGTAGCCGGCTGCCTTTAGAAATTTGCTTAATACTAGCAGGAAGGGAAGTAGAATGACAACAAACAATTTCAAAAACGAACCTAATAGAGCATCTCTATTGCCCATTTGGAATATAAATCATGGTTTATTCAAAGCCCTGCTGAAATCTACGCTAACCTAGCGTCTCAACTAAAGGATTATCTGAGTATTATCGTGAGTGCCCTGATGCTAATCCAGCTTATCCGAACTTTACTAAAGTATTACTCATAACCTAAAGTATCGAATAGAGAACTCAAATAAAGTATTACCAGATAGGGTATGGTGGGCGAAATGTAGGGGGACATAGCTCCTCCTGACATGGTAATGGCGGTCGTGGATATACGCAGTCTGATAATGACATGATCTACGAATACCTGACATGATAGCGGTAAAGGATTGCACGAAAAAGGTCCGTGAAGTTAGCCCCAAAAGTATGTTTTTTTTCCTTGAAAATCTCAGGATGATCAGTGCTTCATTAGTGCTTTTTAGTGCTTCAAAAATTTCGTTAGTGCTTCTTTTGGTTTCGAGATATTCAATTTTATTTTATTTCAAGGTAAGCCTCCAAAGTGTTTAGGATTGGGTCAAATTTGGCGTCATTCTTTAGTGCTTTTTAGAGCTTCAAGAAGTTTCGTTAGAGCTTTTTTGGTTTACGAGATATTCAAGATTTTAAATTCAACGTCAGCCCCAAAGTGTTAAGGATCGGGTCAAATTTAGTTTCTTCCTTTAGTGCTTCGTCAGTGCTCTTTAGTACTTCAAAAAGTCTCGTTATTGCTTTTATAGTTTACGAGATAGTCGAGATTTTATATTCAAGGTGACCCCCAAAGTGTTTAGGATGGGGTCAAATTTAGTGTCATTCTTTAGTGCTTCAAAAAGAGTTTCGTTAGTGCTTCTGTTGTTTTCGAGATATTCAATTTTATTTTATTTCAAGGTCAGTCCTCAAAGTGTTTGGGATTGGGTTAAATTTGGCGTCATTCTTTAGTGTTTCGTTAGTGCTTTCTAGTGCTTCAAGAAGTTTCGTTGGTGCTTTTTTTGGTTTACGAGATATTCAAGATTCTGAAGTATTAAGGATCGGGTCAAATTTAGTGTCATTCTTAAGTGCCTCGTTGGTGCTTTTTAGTGCTTCAAAGAGTTTCGTTAGTGCTTTTATAGTTTACGAGATATTCAAGATTTTATATTCAGGGTCAGCTTCCAAAGTGTTTAAGGTCGGGTCAAATTTAGTGTCATTCTTTAGTGCTTCGTTAGTGCTTTTTAGTGGTTCAAAGAGTTTCGTTAGTGCTTCTTTTGTTTTCGACAGATTCAATTTTATTTTATTTCAAGGTCAGCCCCCAAAGTGTTTAGGATTGGGTCAAATTTGGCGTCAATCTTTAGTGCTTTTTAGTGCTCCAAGAAGTTTCGTTAGTGCTTTTTTGGTTTACGAGATATTCAAGATTAAGATACACATTTAATATTTGCATGTAGAACCTGCACCAATAATAGGTATTCGGCATTGTGCAGGTATTTAAAATCTTGAATATCTCGAAAACAAAAGAAGCACTAACGAAACTCTTTGAAGCACTAAAAAGCACTAACGAAGCACTAAAGAATGACACTAAATTTGACCTGATCCTAAACACTTTGAGGGCTGCCCTTGAATATAAAATCTTGAATATCTCATAAACTATAAAAGCACTAACGAAACCTTTGAAGCAGTAACGAAGCACTAAAGAATGACACTAAATTTTACCTGATCCTAAACACCTTGGGGGCTGACCTTAAATATAAAATCTTGAATATCTCGTAACCTATAAAAGCACTAAAGATTGACGCCAAATTTGACCCAATCCTAAACACTTTGGGGGCTGACCTTGAAATAAAATAAAATTGAATCTCTCGAAAGCAAAAGAAGCACTAACGAAACTCTTTGAACCACTAAAAAGCACTAACGAGGCACTTAAGAATGATACTAAATTTGACCCGATCCTAAACAGTTTAGCCTTGAATATAGAATCTTGAATATCTCGTAAACTATAAAAGCACTAACGAAACTTTTTGAAGCACTAAAAAGCGCTAACAAAACATTAAAGAATGAGACTAAATTTGACCCGATCCTTAACACTTTGGGGTTTGGTGTGAGTGAGAGAGCGTGAGTAAAGACGAGACTGATCGGAACGGACCTAGCACCAGCAGAGAGAGGGAGAGAGAGGGAGAGAGAGAGAGAGAGAGGGAGAGAGAGAGAGAGTGTTGAGGGTGGATTATGCCGGTTCAGCGCGAAGCGGCTCGGTTTTGTTAGCTCGGAGCGTGGTGGGGATCGCGTCATCGCATCGGCTGTCCGTTAGATGGGGACCTCGTGCGCACGGTTCGCGACAAGTGGCGCGGTGTTCTACCTGTACCGCGCGAGACCTAAAAAAAATTGTAAAAACCGATTTCCCGGCTTTTCGCGACGGTATATTTTATGGAACTGGTTTTAGAATATTTAAATTACTAAAAAGAATGATGTCAATAGCCCGTAAAATAAGAACGTTAAAACCCGGAGTACATACCATGCCCTAAAAATATAGTAACTTCTTTACATTACCTAGTAAGCATGTTTATTGTCTGCATACTACAAGCAAAAGTTATTAATTGGCTTAATTTTAAAACGTGTTCAGGATTAAGCAGACAATCAAACTACAACGGCTAGACTGCAACAAGAGCGTCGCACATTAGGAACTATATGAATGTAGGAGGAGCATAAACCTCCAAAACTTTAGCATCAATAATTGGTATAGCAGAACATGCTTGGACGAGACATTATGTAATAAAATGGACTGGGGCTATGATAATACCGAAGGCGAAATTGGTGAAAGAGGAAGTTTATAA